>JADWQK010002106.1:0-207133 GCA_017933935.1 Sesamia nonagrioides
TGGACCCCTCAAAAGTCCAACAATTGGTCTAGCTGCAACGCTTCGATATCGCCTTGGGGTTGTGATGGTCAGACGGCAGACGCTGCACGGACAATATCGAAGTTTAGCCAAAATCAGCAGTTAGACTGGTAAAGCGGACCCCAGACTCCAAAGCTGAAAAAGCTTCGGATGCGACTGGGATTAACGCTGAGATTGATGATGATGACCAGTATTTTACATGAAGTGACTGCCAACTTCTTGGCAATACGGTCTGCCTGGTCAGACTTTCGGGCTCCTGGCTACCCGGAACGACTGCCAAAGATCTACAAATCGCAGCCGGGAGCCCGGGACCAATGGCTTAATGTGCTTTCTGAGGCGATGAGTTCTGAGGTCATGCATATATGTATAATCAGTCTTAAAAATTCCCACTCCTGGGACACAAGCCTCCTCTCGGGGTGCCGTAATCTACCACGCGGGCCCAGTGCGGGTTGGTAAATGTCACATGTCTTCGAAGTTTTGCCTCTAGGACATGCCCGTTTCCTCACGGTGTTTTCCTTCACCGTTTTGAGAGCAGTGCTGATGAAATATTTACACAAAGCGCCTGACGAAATCTAACCTACAACTTGAAATCGCTTGATTAGGGTCATTCCATGTAACGGGTGTTACAAGTCGTACACTTTTACTTGACAATTAATTCATGATGCAATAAGAAAACAATTAAGTTTTATGAGCTTAACACCTTCCATTTAGGACTATTTATTGGTATCTGTAATAAATTGGACAGTTACAAACAGCAGTAAAGAAATTAAAGGCAAGATATGTGTGTAACGGGCGTTAAACGATTTTGTCTAAGCTAGGCTTAACCGACATGAAAGCAAAACTCTGCGAATTTCTTTACTTTACGTTAGTGAGAAAATTGGAACTACGTAGCTAAATAAATTCTTAACTTCGTAGTCCACTTGTTTTAAAACAAAAATACAAACGTAATTTTTTATCGAAGTTTAAAACTGTAACGGGTGTTACAGCTGAATGTAACGGGTGTTACGAGTACGAAATTAAAACAATATTTGTACCAATAAAGGTATTTTAATAACAATAGCAGTGAAATAATCATGTTTAGGTACTGCTAATTTGCATTAATATTTTTGGGAAAATAATAATATCTGCTCCTTCGCATGGACATATTGGCTTATCTCTGCACCACTGTATCTTTTTTTTTTTGCTTGCTTTTGACTAAAAGATTACAATATTTTTAATAAAAATATTGTAATGTTTTACTCGAAATACTCTCTACGCGATTTCTAGTTTTTTGTCTGGTTTTAAGCTTTTAAGTTTGGATCTTGTACAATTTTTTCTTTATCTTTTTTTCTTCTTTTTCTGTCCCTCTCTCTTTCTTTTTGCACGGTGTTCTGCATGTTTAGCAGATTTTTTTTCAGGCTTTGTCTATATTTTTCTTCATTCTATTTTTCGCTGAAGACATCGTCAGTATAAAAGGAAAGCTAGCTCAACCTAAGCAAAGTACACCATACTGCATTCGGCATCAGGCATAATTATTATTTTAGGGCCCGCCAATAAATCACGCTACTAAGTTAAATTGTCGGCGTTTTTGCTGAATTGGAACTTTTAGTGTCAGAGATCTGTCGAGTTGTCAAAGGCTGCTTGAAAACTGCTAACTATAATTTATCTAAGTGTCTTTTTCTTAATTAAATAGAAAGAATAGCATGCAACTTAAATTTAGTCTAGTTTTTGAACATGGGATTCGGGGCTAGTGAATGGGTCAAACAACTCAAGACATTAGAGGTTACCCATTTACTAACAAGATAAGAAGTAAGAATAAAATGCAAATATTTTATTCAACACAGCAAAATGAAAATGTTGTCAACTGTTGACGAAAACATTTTTTATTAACGAAAGACATAAAAAACGTGTCATTATAATATTTGGAGGACCCCTAAACGTAAAACCTTTAAAAAATCACTAAACTAGCGCCATTACGTTTTTATTAGTTCTAATCAAGGCATGTCAAAATTTGGTAACACCCGTTACGTAACGGGTGTTACACACTGTTACCCGCCAAAATTTCACAAACAAAAAGGCCAATCCTCATATAAATGCAAACTTAAGTGGTTATCAATCATATCCTTACTTTCTTAAAAGCATTTTATAATGCGTGCAATAACTTAATCGCCAAACAAACAAATGCACTTTTTTTTGTAACGGGTGTTACAGGTAGGAGGCATAATTTAAAAGTTAAATAAATGGAAAGAATAATAAAACTTACGAAATAATATTACACGCAACAACTGTTGAAAACATTTCTGTTCGAATGGCGGGAATCGTAATGCCAATTTAACAATAGTTTTCTTACCCATTAAAGGGTCATTCCATGAAAAACGCTACTGCAACATAAATTTTTAAATTACTGTTTTTAAATTAAAATGTGTCATAGGATAATCTTAAAACCCCATATTTTAATAATATATCATTATTTTTTCGATAAGTATTTAATTTTTCGATTTTTTTACATATTTAAGTTAGGTTACTATGAACGATTGATGGATGATAAATTTAATCAAAATTGGATTCACTGAAAAAAGAAAACTATTGTTAAATTGGCATTATGCTTCCCGCCATTCGAACAGAAAAGTTTTCAACAGTTGTTGCGTGTAATATTATTTCGTAAGTTTTATTATTCTTTCCATTTATTTAACTTTTAAATGATGCCTCCTACCTGTAACACCCGTTACAAAAAAAGTGCATTTGTTTGTTTGGCGATTAAGTTATTGCACGCATTATAAAATGCTTTTAAGAAAGTAAGGATATAATTGATAACCACTTAAGTTTGCATTTATATGAAGATTGGGCTTTTTGTTTCTGAAATTTTGGCGGGTAACAGTGTGTAACACCCGTTACGTAACGGGTGTTACCAAATTTTGACATGCCTTGATAAAAACGTAATGGCGCTAGTTTAGTGATTTTTTTAAGGTTTTACGTTTAGGGGTCCTCCAAATATTATAATGACACGTTTTTTCTGTCTTTCGTTAATAAAAAATGTTTTCGTCAACAGTTGACAACATTTCCAGTTTGCTGTGTTGAATAAAATATTTGCATTTTATTCTTACTTCTTATCTTGTTGGTAAATGGTAACCTCTAATGTCTTGAGTTGTTTGACCCATTCACTAGCCCCGAATCCCTTGTTCAAAAACTAGACTAAATTTAAGTTGCATGTTATTCTTTCTATTTAATTAAGAAAAAGACACTTAGATAAATTATAGTTAGCTGTTTTCAAGCAGCCTTTGACAACTCGACAGATCTCTGACACTAAATGTTGCAATTCAGCAAAAACGCCGACAATTTAACTTAGTAACGTGATTAATAAATCACGTTACTAAGTTAAATAATTATTAATATAGATTATTATGTATATATTAATTAATTATAATAATTATTTTGGCCCCAAAATAATAATTATGCCTGATGCCTAATGCAGTATGGTGTACTTTGCTTAGGTTGAGCTAGCTTTCCTTTCATACTGACGATGTCTTCAGCGAAAAATAGAATGAAGAAAAATATAGACAAAACCTGAAGAAAAATCTGCAAAACATGCAGAACACCGTGCAAAAAGAAAGAGAGAGGGACAGAAAACGAAGAAGAAAAGATAAAGAAAAAATTGTACAAGATCCAAACTTAAAAGCTTAAAACCAGACAAAAAAACTAGAAATCGCGTAGAGAGTATTTTGACGAAAACATTACAATATTTTTATTAAAAATATTGTAATCTATTAGTCAAAATGCTCTCTCTGAAAGCAAAAATTACACACCTGTACAAAAATTACAGGTGCAGGGATATGCCAATTTGTCCATGCGAAGGAGCAGATATTATTATTTTCCCAAAAATATTAATGCAAATTAGCAGTAAACATGATTATTTCACTGCTATTGTTATTGAAATACCTTTATTGGTACAAATATTGTTTTAATTTCGTACTCGTAACACCCGTTACATTCAGCTGTAACACCCGTTACAGTTTTAAACTTCGATAAAAAATTATATTTGTATTTTTGTTTTAAAACAAGTGGACTACGAAGTTAAGAATTTATTTAGCTACGTAGTTCCAATTTTTTCACTAACGTAAAGAAATTCGCAGAGATTTGCTTTCATTTCGGTTAAGCCCGAAAGCTTAGACAAAATCGTGTAACGCCCGTTACGCACATATCTTGTCTTTAATTTCTTTACTGCTGTTTGTAACTGTCCAATTTATTACAGATACCAGTAAATAGTCCTAGATGGAAGGTGTTAAGCTCATAAAACTTAATTGTTTTCTTATTGCATCATGAATTAATTGTCAAGTAAAAGTGTACGACCTGTAACACCCGTTACATGGAATGACCCTAAAATTAATATGATTAAATTACTTTTATAATAGAAGTTTTTTCCTCAAGTATCACCGTGCATAAATATACCTACATAAAATAAGCGTCTCTAAGGACTACGGCGCCTGAAAGAGACTATCAAAAGAGAATGGGCACTACAAGCGCTTCCATACTGATACCATCCCACAGCTAAAACCTGATTTCTCTCAGGGTTACCGAGGTCATGTAGGAGACTGTTAGTCACATCATCTCCGAAGCAGGCACTCGATAGGATATACAAGAGTTGGTGGATCTCAGCAGGCTGTTTATCTACCATGTTGCATCGCTTTCTCCCATGAGAGAGCCCTTTACCGTAAAATCGAGGTACTTATTTGCCGTATCGCAAGTGACGTCAGACGTCGTGTGTTTTGCTAATGGATGCATCACTAATTAGTACTTAGGGAGATTAATGACCCTCGTGCAAGTGGCCGACCGCGGTGTTAAATAGGATGATAAAGGATGAATTGTGTCTTTAAGCATGATTCTTTGGTGATATGGAAATATTGAATTCAGTCTTTAAAAAAAAAAAATTAAAGGAACTTTGGACCAGCATCGTAATTGCTTGACACTGCCATAGAATAGAATACTCTTTATTATGTACACCATATAGATTCATCATCATCAGCCTCTACTCGTCCATTGCTGGATATACGCCTCCCTCATGGCACGTCAACAAGTTCGATCCTGAGCAGTTCTCCGCCAGCCACTACCAGCCACCTTTTTGATGTCGTCGCTCCATCTCGCCCAAGGGCGTCCACGCTACGTTTGCCGAGACGCAGTCTCCACTCATTACCCCAACGGTTGTCGGCATATAGGTAGATTACAGAAACATAAATATGTATAAAGATTTTACAAAGGGTGACACAATGGGCAATCTTATCGCTAAGAGCGATCTTTTACAGACAACCTTCACATTTTATTTGATTTAAATGGATATTACTAATCCAATGCCTCATTTGTTTATATAATTTTTATACTCAACAAAGTAATTAACGCAATGAATTTTCTTGAACTGTCAAAATGACAGCTGTTCGTACGGTTAGTGTGTTGGACACCCCGCTGATGCCCAAGTTTTGCTGCCATAGAATCGGAACCGAATTTTCCATTCTATGCTGAGGTTGGCCTCTAATCTAGGCGGATGTAGCCGAATACTAGAATGTTTCTTGGAGTGACTGGCTTTTCTGACCTCCTCAATCAAGTCACTGGGCTTCACGATACCTCTTGGTACGACTATGTAGTTTAGTTGTCAGACTTTTTGTTTTCTAACCCGAACGTATCAAAATTATCAAACAAGTTTATGTAGGTCTATGTTAGTTTTAAGTTTATACTACGTTTCCTGTCGCCCCCACGACGACAGCTGTTAGAAAAAGGTGGGCAGATCCTTAGGTGTGTAAGGCCACAGTTTTATGTATTGACACCTACACCTATGTTTTCGTTGTAAATCATACATTTACAGTTTTTAAATATGGATATATGATAGCTTAAGGCTGGGTCGTGGGTGTATTTAAGACACACAAATTAAAATACGATACAAGTTTATGTATATACTTCTACTTACGAGAAATTGACCAAATGACCCTGGTTTTGTAGTTGTTTTCTGTCGAGTAGTCGCTAGGAGCGGCTAAGATAAGATTTGGTAGGATAAGTACCGAACAGATGAGATAGGAATAGAATAATCACTATTTGCAGTTCACCTGTCAAAGTGTTGAAGTTTGAGGGAGGTTTGTATCCAGTTGTGTACATCATCATCATACTTCGGCTGAAATGATGATTATGTGTTGTTCAAGCTACGTTTTTAAGGGTTTCGTAGCCGAATGACAAAAATGGAAGCCAAGTGATGTTACTTCATACGGATGCTGGGTTTTATGGGACATGCTAGTGGTTACGTAGGTGTAGCAACGTTCTGGATATTTAGTATGACAAAGACATAAATTACATCAACAGGATTTTTACTGTCCATAATGAATGACAGATTTATTAGTCAACAAGCGTCAATATGTCCCTAGTGAGAGTTTCCTTAGTCGCCTCTTACGACACCCACGGGAGGATATGGGTTGGTACTATTCTATGCCCGTACGGTTAGTGTGTTGGACACCCCGCTGATGCCCAAGTTTTGCTGCCATAGAAGCGGAAACGAATTTTCCATTCTATGCTGGGGTTGGCCTCTAATCTAGGCGGATGTAGCCGAATACTAGAATGTTTCTTGGAGTGACTGGCTTTTCTGACCTCCTCAATCAAGTCACTGGGCTTCACGATACCTCTTGGTACTACTATGTAGTTTAAATGTCAGACTTTTGGTTTTCTAACCCGAACGTATCAAAGTTATCAAACACGTTTATGTATGTAGGTCTATGTTAGTTTTAAGTTTATACTACGTTTCCTGTCGCCCCCACGACGACAGCTGTTAGAAAAAGGTGGGCAGATCCTTAGGTGTGTAAGGCCACAGTTTTATGTATTTACACCTTTTTTTTTTTTGTTAGGATGGGAAATCATCAAATGACTTCTTCCGCTCTGGGCGGAGCGGAAGGGCGTGTCAGACTTTTACTGACTAAAACCCACCCGTGTTTCTTCACTTGCCTGTGGGACGGCCAGGGCCACGGTTTCTTGTTTAACCAACCCGCAACCCTGACCCAGGAGGCATCGGTCTTCGTGGACCCCGTCACGATGTGCTGACATCTCTTTGAGGCGCGCGTGAAACACGACGCGCCGTCGACTCAGGCCTGGTCCTTACCGGGCGGCGAGCTGCCCATTGCTCACCGCCCGCAGGCCCGCGCCTACGGTGGCTGGGAGTTTGGTGTCATCTCCCGACCAGGGCGTCTCCTGCGGTGGCTAGTGGCGTGAGGGCGCTGGGATTCCCGTTGCCTCACGCGCTCCGCCTCCTCCTTTGCCAGCATTACTGCTTCGCAGAAGGAGGTGACGGCCTGCCATGCACTCTCGCTCCGGACCATGGCCTGGACCAGGGTCGGACGCGAGAGATCACCGCCGATCGCCGCTACGAGGACACGGCGGTGCTCTACCCAAGCCGGGCAGACCTCCACCGTATGCTTCACCGTGTCCTCAGGGCGATCCACACAATGGTGACACCCTGGCGTTTCCTCCCGCCTTATACGGAACAGGAACCTCCCGAAACAACCGTGTCCGGTGAGGACCTGCGCCAGGCGGAAGGTGAGGGCGCCGTGGCGCCTCTCTAGCCACTCCTCAAAGAGGGGACTTACCGCCGCTATTGTGGCGTGCCCAATGTATTTACACCTACACCCATGTTTTCGTTGTAAATCATATATTTACAGGTTTTAAATATGGATATATGATAGCTTAAGGTTGTGGGCCGTGGGTGTATTTAAGACACACAAATTAAAATACGATATAAGTTTATGTATGTACTTCTACTTACGAGAAATTGACCAAATGACCCTGATTTTGTAGTTGTTTTCTGTCGAGTAGTCGCTAGGAGCGGCTAAGATAAGATTTGGTAGGATAAGTACCGAACAGATGAGACAGGAATAGAATAATCACTATTTGCAGTTCACCTGTCAAAGTGTTGAAGTTTGAGGGAGGTTTGTATCCAGTTGTGTACATCATCACCATCATACTTCGGCTGAAATGATGATTATGTGCTGTTCAAGCAACGTTTTTAAGGGTTTCGTAGCTGAATGACAAAAATGGAAGCCAAGTGATGTTACTTCATACGGATGCTGGGTTTTATGGGACATGCTAGTGGTCACGTAGGTGTAGCAACGTTCTGGATATTTAGTATGACAAAGACATAAATTACATCAACAGGATTTTTACTGTCCATAATGAATGACAGATTTATTAGTCAACAAGCGTCAATATGAATCGCCTTCTTAATGATTTTATTAATTTTTCGAAGTTTTATCCTGGCGTGGTAGTATTTATGCTAACGTGTTGTGAGATTGTCGACATCATCATCATCATGTCAGCTACATGAAGCTCACTGCTGGATATACGCCTCCATCAAGGAATTATTCGACGACCTAGTCGGTGGGTGTCCAACACTGCGCTTGCCGGTACGTGGATTGTCAGCAGTGTTACAGTAACCAACGTCTTTTAACTTTTTATTAATACTTGTAGGAAGATTATTGTAATAAACAAAATTCATCCTAAATATGTATTGAATTGGGCATTACATTTTTTTGCAGAAATCTGGAGAAAAACGTCCATTCCAGAACTAATCTGTGTTTATTTGTTTTGTTATCATCGTAATTTTTTTCAAGGTAATTTCTATTTTTCTCAAGGTTGCTTACGGTTGTTTACAAAATAGACGAATACAAGTACACATAATTGTAGATAACAATAAGTTTAGTAAGTATTTGCTTTTCGTTGTCCACCTTCTTCTTAGCTTATAGAGGTCCACTGCTGGACAAAGGCCTCCCCCAAGGCTTTCATTCCATTGGGCATTGCCATAATCCCCACGCTTGGCAGGTGGGTTGGGGATCGCAGTAATTTGATATTCCACAGGAGAAGCACTGCGGCCCGTTTCCCTGGTGAGAGTTCCCTTAGTCGCCTCTTACGACACCCACGGGAGGATATGGGTTGGTACTATTCTATGCCCGGTACCACACGGGTTGCCCATCAAATCATGTTTATTTAACCAAATTGACTCACACTTTTCTCGCAACCATCGATCATGGAAAATTCAAACAAAAATAGCAAAAACCGTTTATAAATATTAAATTAAAAACAAAACCTCTTAGGTCATAATTCCAGGATACTTACTAAGAGCCTTGTTCTCGTTTACACAATCTTGAATTGCTCACTGGCTATTTTGGTGAATTACAAAACGTTGTGTATGTATGAGAACGTATTGGAAACCGCAAGGAGTGCGTCAGCATAAGATTTGCATTCACGAATTTGTTTATGCAGAATTTATTTTGTGAAAATAACGTTTTTGTCATGATTTAAGATTCATTTAACCTTCTGCAGCTGAGGATTTAACCACAAGGCTTGTGAGTCATAATTGTAGTCATTCGTGTTACCACACATGGTCTTTTCTTTTCTGTTATTGTTGACTATGCACTGGGTATTTACCTATATACGAGTAGTACCTAGTATCTTATGACCGTACATAATAGCTGACTCAAATATTTGTATGTTGTTGATGTTTTCCATAAAACGGCCATTTTACTAAACACCATGTATTTGCGTGCGCAACACTTCATTATTCACAATGAGAATAGTTTTGAAGGCCATTACTTCGTAATTTTAAAGACATTTATTTACTCATACTCAACAACTTGCCATGGCGCCTCCGCCGGGCCAGAACAAGCGAGGTAGACCAAAGAAGTGCTGGCTTGACGTCGTAAGAGATGATATGCATGCCAACAATCTCACACCACGGGATGCCAAAGATCGTGCGGAATGGAGAAGTAATTGTAGGAAAGCGGACCCTGGGCTCCCCAACGCGAAAGCCGCGGATGCAACCGGGATTATACGCTGAGATGATGATGTTGACTCAGCAACGTAAATAACGCAATATTATAAATGTTGTTGTCAGTGTGAAAGCCGTTGCAACTGTTAGTGTAATAAGTAATTACACCGCAGGTCCATAATCAGCTGATTCTTGTGCATAACCCGTAAAAACTATTGAAAACTTTCAAATTAAGTTGATCGATCCGTATCTACATTTTCTACGTTTTTCTGTGCCACTATATGGGTATATACTTACTTACAGCTCTTTAGCTAGACATAGTCGTGGAGGCCTAGTGGTTGAAACACCAGCCTCTCAAGTATGAGTGCGCGGGTTCGATTCCAGGTCAGGCAAGTACCAATGCAACTTTTCTAAAGTTATATGTACTTTCTAAGTATATCTTGGACACCAATGACTGAAGGTGAAGGAAAACATCTTGAGGAGACCTGGACTTTATGCCTGAAATCGCCAACCCGCATTGAGCAAATGTGGTGATTACGCTCAATCCTTCTCTGTATGAGAGGAGACCTGTACCCAGCAGTGGGACGATAAAAAGATTGATGATGATTGAAACATCAGCTGTTGGTCCTTCCTATCTAAAGACATCGTTGCTTATTTCATCGCTAGCTTAGTTTTATAAACAAAGACCTTATGACTACCACTCAAAATAATTTCAGAGCCACCAGACAATGTTTTCACCACTCAAAACTCGTTATCTTGCTAAACAAAAGCAACCAAGCACCTCTCAAACAGCTTCCAAAAGTGAATGTTCTCAATTTTCTCATTTCTCATGCCCCCGCTAATCACGACAGGAACGTTAAAAACAATATGTTACTGATTCCGTGAGTAAACACTACAGCGCCGATGACATCAGCTAACCAGGCCGCTAATATTAAAACTTGGCACATTTCCACTGCCGACCATCGACGTGGATCATACTAGGATTGAGGTATTAACCGGAATTTGTGATACTTTATTCTTGAAATAACGGAAATACTGGTTGAAAAAGATTTTTATGCGAATCGAACATGAACAGTGTAATACCTTAAAAATTCAGAGTAGTTATTATTTTGCAAAACTCATAAAACAAGTGAAACATAACATAAAATAGAAACTCTTAAAACATGAAGAATTGTTTCTTCTCTTTCGTGTTATTATGAAATGGACCAGAACGTGACGCATACCTAAAATTTCACTCTCAATTTTCGTCCATTTATCCAAGCGCCGGCGCCGCTTGAGACTCCAAAACGTTGAAGTCGAAAGATTTGTCATATTATTTAGTTGAAGTGAAGTAGAAGAAGTATTGTCATGTAATCAACTTCAGTTGACTGGTTACGCCCACTGTAGGATAAAATGTTTCATTTTCAAGTCTACCAAAACGGAACAACCAAAGGAGATGTTTCATTTTGGACCACCACTAATGTACGCTTTATAGATAAAAAGGAAAAAATTAAAAGATTTTTATAAAAATATACTACACTACACTATACTACACACACTATACTACTAAATTAATTTTAATAGAAATACAAGTACCTCTATATAATTAATTACTTGAAACTTTTTTTAGTGAGATAACCTCTTATTAAGGTAGCCATGACAGTGGTGATGACGTTTGATTGGCGACAATGACAGTTCTATTTTCCCGTTGTGTTCGTGTCGAGTGTTAATTGTGTTTATTTAATGGGCCATATGTTCGTAATTCATCCTTTGTTTTTTTCGCAATCATATGGTAGATAATATAGATACGATAGCCTTAGATACATGACACGTCAATCAAATGTCACTGTCAAAATCTTATTTCGCTTATTGCTGACCACCATATTTATTAGTAGTTGTGTTGCACTACTTGGCCGAGTTAAATTGAATCTGTATAAAAACTAAGCCAA
The DNA here is from genome assembly GCA_017933935.1 of Sesamia nonagrioides. Classification (NCBI taxonomy): domain Eukaryota; kingdom Metazoa; phylum Arthropoda; class Insecta; order Lepidoptera; family Noctuidae; genus Sesamia; species Sesamia nonagrioides. The sequence goes on from JADWQK010002106.1 coordinate 11,710, forward strand.
AATATAGGTAACATTAAAACCAGTTAACTATAGCGTAACTTTACCTAGCATTAAGTGTACAATATGGTGGCCCAGGCCCCATACATTTCTGAAACATCTCCTTTAGGTTTTAAATCTTATATAGTAAATGGTGCCAATACTCTTGTTTATTAAATAACCAAATTTTAAGCTCAGTGCCTATTTTTTTATTTCATTGTTAAAGAGGATAACGTCTTAGTTCTGTCAAATTAAGATACTCCATAGACAGTTTAGACGCGACTACAAATACGTCGATTTACGACAGGCGCGACCTAATTTTTCAGAACTAAACTTATATTTATCTTCTGTCCCTTTCTTAACGTAATAGAAAGAAAAAGATGCACTTAACTGAACTTAAATGAAGTTTAGTTTGTTAACACCAAAATCGGGGCCAATGTTAGTGGAATTTACTCTACCTCCACCTCCTGAATGACCTGTCCTTCCTTGGAAATCCATTATACCTAATAATGCATCACACTCTATTAAAATTGAACCATAAAAACTATAAAGTCATCTAGGTAGGTCAGCTAGGTAACTACTGTTCCTATGACATTGAGTAGTGACAGCATCATTGCGTATTCCAAGAACTACCTCTTCATTGGCGTGAGAAATAGGCTTATGGCTAACATGTGACGTAAGTTTTCTGTGTAATGGCAGAATCGTCAATTGTCATTGATGTCGTTGAGGAAAACAAATAATATTTTATAGGTAAGTGTAGTTGAAACGTCAGGATCACGTCATTTATTCCTTTTAAATATTAAATCGAAGGACTTCAACCTAACAATAACAAAACCAATACAATAACATCAAAAGCAGGCAAATTTTGATGACAGTTTTAAATGTTAGCAACATAAAACGATAACAGGTACATGAATGAAAAAACAATTTAAAAATGCTATGAGATCAAACAATTCCAGTTTCCAAAAAAACTGGTTTATATTTAATTAACATATTGCAAAACTGCCGTCTTCAAATAGAAAGTGGCATGTTTATGTAATTCATAAGAGCTTTAATATACACAATAATTTGCGCTAGGGAGGCGATATATTGTCGAAATATTCTTTACAATTAAATAGACGTGTGACAAAATGACGGAGGACTGAGTGCATCATATGTAAATTTTAATGATTCGTACATAGGTACCTTAAGACGAGAATCTTTTGAAGCCATGCGAAGATAACAATGTCCAAGATCAAGAGCCTATACCGAGAGTCGAGGTCGATGGAAGATTCAATGTCCTTGCTCTAAGCACGAGTTGAAATAATTTTACATAACATTTGACTATAAACAAATGAAATCATCTTGTGCCATCATTTCATCCAATATTGTTATTGACGAATTTCTAAGAAACACTTCTGGCGACTGTCCCAAAACACTAAGTTTGATGCTTCGCCAGACTGGTCATTATGAATTTGAGGCCTTCGGGATGTTGTTATCGCAATCCAATATAAGGAGTTTAATAACGTTGGGGTGTATCTTCCAACGAAGATGATAATGGTGATAAACGGAATATAATAAATGGAACTAGTTATTTCTACTATTGTGCTTTCAATGTTAATGATATCGGAATGGCTTCACAAAGTTGAGGAATACCGCGCCGTCCACCGAAACATACTAGCGCGCTTTTCGAATACTACTTTGATAAATTAGCTGTTGAAAATAGCACATCAAACTGCAAAACAGATTTGAGAATGGCGTTTGTAACCATTGTATACATAGCTTTAAGTTGTTGTTCAACATTATTCGCTACACGATCCCTATTACTGCCAGGCCAGCAACTTGTTAGTATTCTTTCCTTGGGACCATTAAAAGATATTTATGACCTTGCGAATATACGGTGTTAGTTTTTCCTAGAATCCTCAAAAGGTCATTTGGTGTCTAGTCTTGTACGTGGAATACATTAGTTAGCTCCGCTGCTTCGGCTCAAATAACTATTGGTGTCAGGGTCTTCTCGAACTGTGGATACACATTTCACATGCTGTTTGAGTTATAGAAATGATTGTGAGGAACGAATGTTTTAGCCTGTTAGTTGTTTGACTCGGAGGGCCACAAATTATGCACATCCATAATTTGGGGCCCTTTTGGCAGGTTTTGGGAATGATGGAAACGAGGAATAAAAACGGGTGTGTTGCAAAAAACAAAGTCTGCTAACAAATGTAGACTGTTAAGTCAAATATAATAGTGTCTAGTAATAATACTTATTATCACGAAGGCCAAAAACACACCAAGTAGGTATCTCACAGACAAAAAATAAACTTGCTTTAAAAGACATCAATAACGTACGGCGTAATTTTAAAACATCGACTCTGGATTTAAAAATGACTAAAACAGTGACATTACGTAAATAAACACTGATTAAAACAATGGAAGAACAAAGAAACTACAAAACATAATGCCAAATCATGTGTGTTCCCCGAAATGACGTGTTGGACTATAATTAGTGATACTATTAGTTTATTTCTGTTACCTGCGGCTGCCAACTGGGGCTACTCATATCCGTGGTTTGATCAGGAAGTTACATCATACGTCTTCATTTGCCTGGTCTAGATTCAATGCTATAATAGTTCATTTTAATCACATTGATGTTACAGGGACCTCAGGGCTCTTAATAAAATATTCGGAATAGCAGATACAATATTTTCAAAACCAAAAGCTAACGGCTTATTGAATCTTAAAACTCTTTTTGAAGGCCGTCATAAAAGTAATACTAGTATTTACGGTCTATTAATAAGAGTAGATTTTGATCAAGCTTCTTCCTGACCGTCAAAATTTGAATACACAATATTAATTTGTTGGACATTAAAATCTAGTTGTATATAAACGGTTTTAAAGTAAGCACTTACATGCTGGGGAATTTTGGCACCAGCTTGGTGAAATTGTGTTTTATTTTGGATTGCTTCAACACAAAATGTTATTTCTGGATATCGCTTGCGAGAGAGTGATAGAAATTCAGAATGCGTTTACAGATTGTTCTCATTATTGTGCTATTAACGTATTGAGTGTAACTGAAATGGTTCTTTATTTCAAATCCTAAACAAACCTACGTACTCTGTAAACATGTTATCGTGAAAAATGAGATGTTATCTATCGAGCGGATTGCCTGTCTTTTAATAAAAAAAAAACTTTATTACAAAAAAACAACCGACTTCCAAAAACCACTACAAAGTGAAAAATAACTAATTTCGGAAGTCGGTGTCTTTGTATATTAATTTTTGACACCGACTTCCGAAATTAGTTATTTTTCACTTTGTAGTGGTTTTTGGAAGTCGGTTGTTTTTTTGTAAAAAAGTTTTTATTTTACACTTTTTAGTTGTTAAAAGTACTATGTATTCAGTTGCATCTGGTCAGACTGGAAGCTGATGCAAATATAGTTGGAAAACGACGTAATTTTGTTTACTTTAATTTTTACCCATAAGTATTCCCTCAACTGCCTATGGTCTTCATCATCAAATTTACTGCAGACTATATTTTAACCCAATAAGTGCAAATGTCTCATCAATATAAATGAATTGAGTCCAAATACAAGGTAGCTACTGTAAATCGTTTAGGAGTTCCCTGAACTGACCTTTGTCATCATCATCAGCTCCCTAATGACAGTCACCACCCATCTAGGTGTAAGGTTCTTGTCAATACAAATTATTCAGGCACAATCACAAGGTAGCTGCTGTGAACTGTTGAGGAGTTCCTTCGACTGTCTCCAGGCTCCATCATCAGATCTACTCCAGACCTTTATTAAATAGTGGTGCTTTAAAATACTTAATGAAAATGCTAAGAAATGAACTAGTCGCCCCTGCAATATTTGAAAGATCCCCTTGTTTTCTCTGGTCTTCCACCATCAAACCCTGATATCCTTATCATGGGACCATCTTGGGAATGCTTTCTTTCCAACAGAAAAAGAATTATCAAAATCGGTTCATAAACATCGAAGTTATGCGTGAACAAACATAAAAAAAAAGCATATATACCTACGGTCGAATTGAGTAACCTCCTCTTTTTGAAGTCGGTTAATAAGAAGGAATAATTTTGAAAGGAATATAATGAAGGAATAATTATAATTAGAAAGAACTTATTAACTTATATTTCACTTATAAATGCAAAGGTAGGTATTTTTCTTTAAAAATTATGTGTCTTGTGTCATGTATCCATTTTTTGATAAAGTCTCTTCGCATCTTGAATTTCATACTTTAGCTGCTTGTTCATAACCAATTTGCAAGTTAATGCAATCAACAAAAGTGAATAATTAATTAGATTTTGAAGGTCAATTTATAAGAATAATTCGATTAGTCTCAAATCAAATGAACATAGTTGTATGAATTGGCAATATCATTCATCAGACATCCAACATTCGTTGAATATTTTTGTCCCTTTCTTACTTTCATCCATACCCTTGTTTGAAAACGGTTTTAGTCACTGGGTAAAATGAAATTGACTAGGTAAATCCCTCAGATGTCAGGCTGATGATTTGCTTTCTAAAGACAACAAGAGCAAAAAGATTTTTTAAACTCATATTTTAAGTAGTACCGATCGATCGATCGACAAACGTCTGATGATCATTGATGATGGACATTTCAGACAAATCGAGTAGATTACCAAAATATTGTGACTATATTATGTTTATTAAGTTTAATAACTTTGTCATATATACGTGCCTCTAGTTTGCATTAAGTTTTTCTATTAGACAATCAAATTCACAATGGACAATTCCAGCAATTTTATTATAACCCAGCTATTCTAAGTATTATAATCCTATTAAGTCTAACGGTTCAACCAAAAGCGTCTGAGATCATGAACGATAAAAACTTGATTAAAATGAAATATTTTCTATGCATTATGTTTCGCTTATTTTGTAACTTACGTAGAATTGAAATAATATTCTGTCGTTGGTATTATTGTTGGGCTTTTGTAACCTATCCCCAGTTCATCAATGTCTTTGAGTTTTTTCCTACGCAATTGGCAGTTTAAGAAGTAACCAGAAGTGTAGATATTCTACCGGTATCCTATTGATGCTAATAGGACCGTTCCAAATGACATTGGACTTAAATAAATATAACTGGTGGGTGTATTATAGTTTCACTAAACCCTTTGGAAAAAGCCTGACACTGGAAGTTACGTGTTATAATATGACTGGCATAACGTTAGAATGGCTGGACACCCCTCTCTCTACCTGTCTCTCTGGAAATACAGGCTTGATGTTATAATGTCCAGAACCGGTTGTTCATATTTTGCGTGCACTAAATTATTTTTTGCGTGGCCAGACATGTTGATAACCTTGGCTCTATTTGTAAGCGCCACAGAGCAAATTATCTTCTATCATACTGTTTACGAGTCGTTTTAATTAAATGGCGTAACTGCTATTTGAATGGTTAATGAAGTTTAATTTTTTCGCTGGAATAATGTGTTCGTTAAACAGTATGATCTAAGGTATATAAATATGCACTTTACGTAATTCGCGGTCAATACTCATCATCATCTCAGCGTTAATCCCAGTCGCATCCGAAGCTTTTACAGCTTTGGAGTCTGGGGTCCGCTTTACCAGTACAACTACTGAATTTATTTAACTTGTAACTAGTGGATAGTTGATAATAATCCAAATGACAGTATCTACCAAGAGTATCAACTTATTGCATTTCTGTCGAGGCACTAAATGCAAAACATGCTGGGGTTCCTGAGGAACTATTTTGGGAATAAATTTATAGAAAGGAATAGCTTATCGTGTATTCTGAAGTTTATAAGAAAACCAAATATTTACTGTTTTATTTATCACCACCTGATTCCAAACACTGATATTGTGAAAGGAATTTTAATAGATAGCCTCAGTTAGGTACATCAAATTCCTTCATCGTCCTACTTATGTTGTCAAGTTTAATTGACAATTTATCACAATCACGTTAATTGACATGAAACAATCTTTGATAAAGCAATGCAACGATGAACACGATGATCTCATTTGAGCATACGAGTTCATAAAACTATCCTTCCTTGCTTCATCTTAGAATTTATAATTAACAAAGCCATTAGCATATACAAAAATATCAAGATTTTTGAACGTGAAAAAAATTCATGCATTAATGTGGATCATAAAATATTTCAGAAACAGTATAATATAATACCTAAGTTTAGAAAATACCGATTTCGCGGTTTCGTCGGTCGTCCGTCTCCAAACTGGTTTTCTGATGTATTCTGTTACTACACAATGAAGTCATAAAAATGCTACGCTTGCTGTTATAATGGATTATCTGTGAGGAGTCATTTACTTAATTGTTTTAGTCATTATAGGCATATAATCTGACCGCCACCGTGGCGTAGCGGTAGCGAACGCGGCCGTTGCGCAAGGAGGCGCGGGTTCGATCCCCGCACAGTGCAAAAATTTGTATGCATGAATATGAATATTTGCACTGGTCTGGTCATGCCTCTGAAAGCACGTTAAGCCGTTGGTCCCGGTTGCCATACGAACATCTAGTGGTGGCAGTTGTTACGGGTTGTTGGAGCCCTCAAAAGTCTAACAATTGGTTTAACTACAATGCCACATATCGCCTTCGGGTTGTAGAGGTCAGACGGCAGTCACTTCACGGAAAATATTGAAGTTTAGCCAAAATCAGCAGTTAGACTGGTAAAGCGGACCCCTGACTCCAAAGCTGAAAACCTACGGATGCGACTGGGATTAACGCTGAGATGATGATGATGATGATGATGATGATGAGGCATATAATCGTGGGGCCGTGGCTAAATAACAAGAGACGCATAGGTTCATCGATCAGGTTAAACTCAGCTTACCATGGTTTGACCGTGGATGGGTGATCATCGTATACCGAGACTCCTTCGTTCCTTGGACACGAAGGATTCTCGGTATACAATGGTCAAGCATGAGCCGAGCCCTTGGTTCCGGCCATGGAGCAACTCCTTGGTCCCGGACGTCATTCCTGTATCTGTGACAGTCAGGAGGCCGAATATTTGACAGCCAATCTTGGAGTATCTTATTACCCAATAACTGGGTTCTGGAGTCCAGATAGGCTGTAGCTCCATGTGAAAAACTGACATTCACCTGTATCCGGGTATACTTGAAGCCGACATTAGCGTAGGTTTGAAAAGTTTAGGCATAGACGAGCGAATGTTCTGAGAAGACTTGGACAAAATTGGAAAAAGATATACATAATATGATAATTGGCTCATAATATAGCATAAAATCACGCCTGTACTTCCCGTAGAATTAGACAGAAGTGCACCAAGAGTACACCCATATTTCGTCAGTTATGTTTAAGCCTTAGGAGGCCAAAAATGTCTTCCCCTTATTTAAGAATTAGGGGAAGACATGTTTGGCATCAACCATGCAAAAATCTTTATTTTTACTAAATGCTGTTACCATAGAATACTGGGATAACCCGTTAGCACAAAGACGTTTCAATAGAAAGTGCTGTTGAAGTGATGAAAATTAAAAAGCTAAATGTTTTGTTCGGCAAATTATCTCTTAATTAAATCCAAACTCGGACCAACATGGAGCTGTTGTCACAGTATTAAGTAAGTACTTATTACTTAATTAATTATGTCAATCGATCACCCACGCTTGTACAGTTTAACACTCATTCGACTCATTCATAAACTGTTTTTACAAAGCAAGTCTCCTTGAGATCACCTACATAGGTGAGAAGAAAGAGGCAGACATATCAACAGCATTCTAAGCGAGAAAGAGACATAAGATTATTTGTAAAGGTGTATGCGTGGGAGTAGTTCGCACATCCGTCGTTCTATTTTCGACGTTTCTTGAAAACTCCCATAGCAACTAAATATAATTTAACGATCGAGTTTCGTGACAGATCTAGTGGTACTTTGTTAGTTTCTATTATTCATTTCGTTATTTTTAATAATCCAAACCCTCTTGAAAAGGACTGGAGATTCGGAGATGTTATTTTTTTAAGAGATGGAAATAATATTGAAACAGCTGTTTCATTTGTATACTTACATAATATAGAGAGATAAAATTAAGAAACCGTAATTTAAACCGTCATCCATTAAATGGGAAAAGACAAAAAAGTTACAACTACGGGTTTCGAAATAGATTTGAATTCCACACATTTCAAACCACACCTGGAGGCTAAGAAAAATTAATCAATTGTTTTAAAATTATACAAGGAAACTATGTATAACAAAGAAACGGGACAATTCATTGCCTAAGTCGGTTGTTTTCTACCCTGCCTCAGCAAGACCTCATCGCAAAGGATTTATTGTCTCATAGTGTGAAATCTCCTCCGGTGTGCCTTTGGCAGAAAATAATATGCGAGCAGTTTTTACGCAAATAATTAGAATAGAATAGAATACTCTTCATTATGTGCATCATATAGATTACAGAACATAAATATACAGATTTTACACGAGGTGACACACACAATGGGAGTTCTTATCGCTAAGAGCGATCTTTTACAGACAACCTTTGGATGGAATACCAAGGGGAAGGAGAGAGAATTTATGTAGGTAGTCTACAGTGTATTTATTTACATAGATTATACAATAAGTAAAGTGTATAAGTTAAGTGTAATATACTGCATTCAATCTCAAGAAACTTTTCATCCAAATATTTTTTGATGAAAATAGATCTTTTTACAGCATGATGAGTCTTGCTGTATAAAAATCTATTTTGAATATAAATTTAACCTTCATAAATATTATTTGGAGCTTGCCAGAAGCTATATTTATAAGATATTTGCACTTATGTACGATCAGAATTCCGAAGCTGCATTATGTAGAAATCCTCTTATAATCCGAATAGATTGGTCAGCGGAAATACAGAACTGTGTTTTCAAATAATATTTTTCGGCAGTATATGTTTTCTGCGAAATTGCGAACACTTTAATAAATATTTCACAGTCATCAATGAAGTCAGCAGTGAAAAACGATAGTAACCGGCATAGCCCGAAGAACTGCAACACTAAAGTGGCAGTAGGCAGAGCACATTGCTCGTAGGACCGATGCCCGATGGGGCCGACGGGTTATGTTATGTTATGTTATTGGTTTGGTTTCCGCACTCAGTCCCTCCAGCGGACCATTGTGCGTGGACCATGGCGGCCTTTGGCGGTTATTCCAACCAGCCCACCTCCCTCCAGAAGCCCATCAGGTCTCCTAGCCTGTTGAGAATATCTGTGTAAGATCTTGGTGCTCCTATGGTTTCGTTTCTGATTTGGGTAACGCCTGTACACTCGAAGAGTACATGCGCAACTGTCTCGTCAGCCTCTATGCAGGCTCTGCACAGAGGGCTGTCTGTTATGCCTATTGTGTGGAGATGCTTATTCAGCGAGCAGTGGCCCGTGATGATCCCCGTCATCAATCGTAGGTTCCTCCTATCCAGGCGCAGCAATCTTTTGGTTAGCCTGTCATCCAGGGATGGCATGGCCTCCCTGGACTGCCTGCAGCCCGGTGACGAGGACCACCAGATCTCCGCTTGTTCGTAAGTATGCTTTTGTAGCCATCTGCGTATTTGAATAAAGGGGATAGGCACAATGGGCTCCGGTCCGCTGACCAACGCGCTGGATGCCCTTCTAGCCAGCTCGTCAGCTGCGTCATTGCCCAGTGAGCCGCTGTGACCCTTTATCCACTGTAGTGTCACAGTGTTGCGGTTTGGTACGGTTATCCGTTCCAATGCATCGTGGCACTCAAGTATAAGACTTGATGTGATGCATCCCTGCTTTAGGGATTGGAGGACGGAAGCACTGTCAGTGAGTATGCGGACACGCGTGTCCGCAACTCCTATGGCTTTTATGGCTAGGGCCGCCAGAGTTATGCCCACACACTCTGCTTGATAGACTGTGTTGAGCATCCCTAGCGGTCTGGATATATTTATGTTGAGGTCTTGTGAGAACACTCCAACGCCCGTTCCTTGATCGGATTTCGATCCGTCGGTGTATACTCTCAACTCCTCCGGTCCTGAGTGGTCGCACTGCTCTTCTTCAAGTACTATCTGATAGTGCTTTTGAAAGCAGTACTGTTTTGGTACCCTGTCATTGGGTGCTTGTAACATTGGCCGCCTCTCGATTGCATCGAGCATCAGGCGTGTATGTTTGACCCTGGAGTCTTTGCTCAGGGTTCCCGATAGGTGGAGTCTGAAGGCAGCCAATGTCGCTTCCTCCCTCACAACGAGGTGAAGGGGGGGCAGTCCCAACATCGCCTGCAGCGCGGCAGTAGGCGTGGTTCTCATGCAACTGGTGATTGCCACACACGCCAACCTTTGCAGTTTCTCGAGGTCTTTTTGGGCTGTGCTCAGACTAGTTCTTGGCCACCAGACTAGTGAGCCGTATGTTATAATTGGCCGGATGACTGTGGTATAAAGCCAGTGAGTGACCTTGGGGCTAATTCCCCAGTTTTTCCCAAGCATCCGCTTGCACTGCCACATTGATATGCTGGCTTTAGTTGTGATGTAGTTGGTGTGTTTCGCCCAATTCAGCTGTTTGTCCAGGTATATACCCAGATATTTTGTTTCAGCGGATAGACTTAGGGTGGTGCCAAAGAATCTTGGTAGATTTAGCGGTGTGAGCTTCCTCTTTTTTGTGAAGAGAATCAGCTCGGTCTTATCTGGGTTCACAGAAAGTTGGTGTGTATTACACCAATTTTCTACGATTTTTAGGGCCTGGTGCATTAAATTGCACAGGGTGTTTTCATGCATACCGCTTATTATTATTGTTATGTCGTCGGCATAACCCACGGTATAGTAGCCTTTGTTATTTAATGTATTTATTAGGCTGTCAACAACCAGGTTCCATAGCAACGGCGAAAGAACGCCCCCTTGCGGACATCCCTTCGCCACGATGGCCCTTGTGGTGTTGTTCACAGTAACTTGTACGGCTCTTTGGCCGAGCATGTTAGCGATCCAGCCTCTCAGTGTCGGGTCTATGTTGTGCCTGTTCAAGGCCGTGCTGATACTTGTGAAGGTGGTCTTGTCGAAGGCGCCTTCAATGTCGATGAAGACGGCTAGTGCTGAGCATTTGTGGTCCACGGCGCATTCAATCTTGGATACTACGCTGTGTAGCGCGGATTCTGTTGATTTGCCCGTGGAGTACGCATGCTGTTGTTTGTGGAGTGGATTTGCCCGGAGAGGTCCGTCGCGAATATACCGGTCGCAGATCCTCTCCAGGGTTTTTAGTAGAAAGGATGTAAGGCTTATGGGTCGGTATGATTTGGGTTGCGTGTAGTCTGATTTGCCAGGCTTGGGTATGAAGATAACCTTCACTTCCCGCCAAGCATGGGGTATGTGTCTATACGCTATACATGCTCGAAAAATATTTACGAGGCACGGAGCGATGTACACCAACCCCCATTGTAGTAGGGCTGGGAAGATGCCATCCAACCCTGCGGACTTGTATGGTTTGAAGGTGTTGATAGCCCACTTTAGCCGGTCTACTGTTATTAGTTTGTGGGCGTTGGACCAGTCCTGCTCTGTTGGAGTCCATTCTGGTACAGCCTCCCAGGTCCTGTCTTCCAGGAGTTTACAGTCCGGGAAGTGTGTTTCCAGGAGGACTCTGCTGGTTTCCTGATCCGTTTGTGTGTAAGTGCCGTCGGGTTTTTTTCAGCGCTCCAAGGGTTCGGTCCTGATCAGTTGATAGTATTTTCCTTACCCTTGCAGCTTCATTGTTGTTTTCTATAGACTCGCAAAACTTCCGCCATGCAGTCCTTCTGGCGGTTCTGATTTGCTTTTTGTAGGTGTATTGGGTTTCTTTGTATGTTTCCCAGTCTTCTGTGAGCCTACTGTTTTTGGCTCTGTTGAAGTGCTTACGTAGTGTTTGGCGTAGCTTACCGAGCTCGGGATTCCACCACGGACTTCGCTTGCTGTTAGCCTGCGGTGTCCTTAATTTACAGCAAGCGTGGTAAGCTTCTATTAGGTATTCTGAGAGCTTTGTTACAGTGTATTCTAGCTGTGCAATTTCTTTTATGTTTGTTTGTGCCAAGTGCCTAGCTAGTAGGGCAGCTAGAAGGCGCTTGTACCCGGGCACATCGGTACGCCTCGGGTTACGTTTGGGTACGGGCCCTCTCACGTTAGTGGTCAGTGTAAAGCGGATCCTTCTATGGTCTGAGCATGAAGGCTCGCCCGACACATGCCAATTCGTAATAAGGCTCGTAGCGTTTTCTGAAGCTAGTGTTAGGTCTATGATCGTTTGTCCTCGGACTGTAACCCAAGTGGGTTCAGAGCCTCGGTTAATAATATTGAGGTTAGTTGAGAATAAATAAGTGGATAGTACCTCTCCTCTGGGGTTAGTTGTCTCGCTGCCCCAAAGTGGGTGGTGGGCATTCGAGTCGGTGCAGATGATCAGGTCCAGTCCAGCATCCTCGCAGTGCCGCACTAGGTCGACCATCTCCTTCGGCGGGCAGTTTGTGTCCTCACCTGGCATGTACACCGAGGCTAAAATGACGTCTGCGGCGTCGCCTTCAGTCCCGAGCCTAACAGCCGTCAGGTCTCTGGAACAGAATTGGGTGAGTAGTGTGGCGGGGGTATCTTTGGGTACATAGACGCAGGTTCTAGGTTTATCAGTGTTGTGTGTATTAAGTATTAGCTTACCTCCGATGTTGCTGAGGCCACATATTCTGTTGTTCCTGATCCACGGCTCTTGGATCAGTGCGATAGTATTAGGCTTAACCTCCAGCGCTCTGCGTAAGCTAGCCGTAGCAGTCTGGCTGTGCTGGAGGTTAGCCTGTATGATGTTGAGTGGCGTTAACGATGATGAGTGGGGTGGGGTGTTAGTCGGTGTCCGATCCATCGGAACATCCTACCCCTGCCCCATCCCTGTACGCTCCGTGTTGCTCTCCCGGTGATGCCAGGAGCTGTATGGCCCAGTCAGGAGATGTGAGTGTAGATGGCTTATTCGTCAGAATAAGTGTTACAACATGGCACAGTGGTCACTCTACAAGGCAACCACTGTCGGTGGGGACAACTATGGGTCCTATTTGACCCTGGGTGTGCCACCGGAGGATGTGGAAAAGGTCCTGGCTCGGGAGCGGCGTGTGTCGTACCTCTTGGGGTCGATATACGTGCGCTTCTGGCCCCGCACCCAGCCCTCCGACTGCAATCCAGACCCAACGATTGAGACTCGGACAGCACTGACTGACTCACAGAACGACAACACAGATATTGCTCAACTGGAGGAGTACATGGCCCGGGCAGCGATGGCGGACGAATAGGGGCCGACGGGTTCTCGAGTGGCGAGACCACGCACTGGAAGACGCAACGTGGGTAGGCCACCGACAATCTGGTGAAGATCGCGAGAAACCGCTGGACGTGGAGATCCTTGTGGGAGGCCTATGTCCAGCAGTGGACGTCTTTCGGCTGAAATGATGATGATGAATGAAGTCACCTTGTAGGTAGTGGCATAAAGGTTGCTATAGGATGACGTGAATTGTGATTAATTAGACTGCAGTCAGTAGAACATATAACAGAAATATTCATAATCACGCGGTTGTGACTATGAATATGACAGTAACGTATGAAGTAAGGTTACTTCATACATTAAGACACGTGTAAGCAGCGCAAGCACGTGCGTGCAGTATATTTAAAGCGATAAAATGATTGTACATAGTACTTACCTACTACAATGCGATAATACAAGTTTCAACAATGAACATATTTAAGTATGTACTTCCACCGCATGCCGCATTCAAGAAAAATGGGTTGTAAATAATGCAGTGTAAACTGTTGCCACACAGTCCCATCTATACCACAAGGTGAATGGATGATCTGATGAAATTAACGGGAATCTTGAAACCACAGGACCAGTAGATGTGGCGAAGCTTGTGAGACACTATGTCTAGACACAGAATTCTCACAAGTGACAGCCTCCGTGGCGTAGCGGTAGCGGACGCGGCTGCTGCGCAAGGTGGCGCGGGTTCGATCCCCGCACAGTGCAAGTATTTGTATGCATGAATATGAATATTTGCACTGGTCTGGTCGTGCCTCGGAAAGCACGTTAAGCCGTAGGTCCCGGTTGCCATACGAACATCTAGTGGCAGTCGTTACGGGTTGTTGGAGCCCTCAAAAGTCCAACAATTGGTCTAACTGCAATGCTTCGATGTCGCCTTCGGGTTGTGGAGGTCAGACGGCAGTCGCTTTACGGAAAATGTCGAAGTATGGCCATATCAGCAGTTGGACTGGTAAAGCGGACCCCAGACTCCAAAGCTGAAAAGCCTTTGGATGCGACTGGGATTAACGCTGAGATGATGATGATGACACAGAATTCTCACAAGCTTCGCCACATTTACCGGACAATTGCTGGCAATAGTTCCCTTTCGGTTGATGGTTTTAGGTTTGACCTTTAAGTAGACATCGCCGCTATCGCCTGACTAAAGCAAAGCTAAAGGTGAATTTTCTTACTAAGACATGATCTACTCTTACGTAGGCCAGTCCAGTCGTATTCATATAGTATGCTGAAAGTGATTTCTGTAGAAATACTAGGTACACCTTTGTACATATTTTTCTGTTTTCTCATGTCTGTGTATACTAAGTACATAAAAATATTTGATGTTGATAAAGAAGAAGAAACTGTGCTTATAGTACAAGCTGTTGATTCAATAAATGATCTCCCCTATACCAGTGGATCTATTAAAGTAATTCACTTCAATTTGTAAGTATAGGGGTAGTGTCAACTCTGGAGGATACGAAGCGATTGGTAGAAAACTGTTTGCTTCATCACTGGTTGTATCCGGTAATTTGGACAGCGAAGATTCTTCTCCAGACATGCGGTCTGTACATTTTGTTAGGGACATCAGCGCGCAAACTATAACCAATCCAGCACATGATTCTAGAAGTCCTAGCATATAAATTATACGTCGGATTCCATAAAAAAACGTTCATTTTAGGGATCTACGCGCCTAAGGTTATTTAATACTCTTTCACGCAAAAAAATCCTGAATGGTATTTGATGAAATTAGCCGTACAGATGGTTCATAGCCAGGATTAACACAGGATGCAATTTGTCCCATTATTTAAATGAGATCAAAACTTATGCGGGTGAAACCGAAGGGTGGAACGAGTAGGAAATAAAAGTAAAACTAAATAGCCTTCATGCCACCTTATTTTCAAATCCATATAAGTACACTTAAGATAATAAGCCATCGATATAGCACCAAGTAACTACTTAAATAGCCAGTGGTAGGGCAGGACGTGGGCGGGCGGTGGCATTCTGATACCCATCCGCCCACCAGCAGGCTCGAGTATCGTAACCAGCGGACTGGACTTGCGCAATATTTTTTATGAAATAGTTTGGGTAAAGGTAGGTCAGATTTTGAAAGTAAGTAATCCTTATTGTAAGTGAAATAAAGGTTGGAATGAAATCATAATCAAAAGTCATATATTATTCAAATTAGGCTGGGAATCAGCACTTTTTAACGCCAATATTACATAGCAGTTCCCCAAAATGCCCGCCCTTCCTAAGGTCCGTATTACAGAACGTCACTCAAAACTCAAGCTCTACTTAAGTCTCGTTTCAAGCCTTTTGATTGGTTGAAACTAGGTTTAAGTAATGCTTAAGCAGACATCAATGCTTGAGTAGCGTTCTGTAATACGGACCATAGTAATTCAAATTGTTTTTGATGATCCCTGATTGCAGATATAAAGCAAAGAAAGTGCTACATTAGTGCATTACAAATAGTGATCTCCGTGCTGCCCTACATTTTTGAGAGGCTTTGCGGGCAGTCTGAAGTCTGAGAGTTTGGGTACCCAAGGAGAATCGTGTTACAGAAGGACTTAGTACAATTTTCAGTCCACATTTGTTATGACTATCAGCATCATCACTGCCTAGCACTTTCCTAACTGTGCTAGGATCAGCTGCTAATTTAAGAGGATGCAGCTGAATTTTACAAAATTTTACACAGAGCAATTGCCTACCTGACTCCCACAACCTTGGAATGACATTCTTGCCAAGACTAGCACTGAAAATTCTATATCTGCACCAACATCTTTAATTCTTAGACCAAAAACCTGCTTATTCAGTCTAATAGCCCCAACCTATTCGCCAAGCTGACCCCTGACTCGATTAATATTAATCAAATCTAACCGACTATTGTCCAATGCTCGTCCCCATTTATAGTTAGGTAATTTCAGTCGTAGGTGTACGATCATCAAGTCGAGTGATGACAAGGATATTACTGACCGTTCTGTTATAAAATATGACAGCTGTGGGTTGGTGTTCCGAAAATCATTATCTTTAAAATTCACTTTAATGCTCACCATAATATCGACGGTCTACTTAATACCATGGAGTTATTTGCTGTCTGACCTCTGCAATATATATTTTTATTATTTAAACTTTTCGCGCATAAAGTCTGTAGTGAAAGGCATTAATGCCTTAAGTATTTTCCACCAGTCAACCAAGGTGTATTATCTTTATTACTATATCTTTAAAATTCACTGCAATGCTCACCATAATATCGACGGTCTACTTAATACCATGAAGTTATTTGCTGTCTGACCTCTGCAATATATATTTTTATTATTTAAACTTTTCGCGCATAAAGTCTGTAGTGAAAGGCATTAATGCCTTAAGTATTTTCCACCAGTCAACCAAGGTGTATTATCTTTATTACTATATCTTTAAAATTCACTGCAATGCTCACCATAATATCGACGGTCTACTTAATACCATGGAGTTATTTGCTGTCTGACCTCTGCAATATATATTTTTATTATTTAAACTTTTCGCGCATAAAGTCTGTAGTGAAAGGCATTAATGCCTTAAGTATTTTCCACCAGTCAACCAAGGTGTATTATCTTTATTACTATATCTTTAAAATTCACTGCAATGCTCACCATAATATCGACGGTCTACTTAATACCATGAAGTTATTTGCTGTCTGACCTCTGCAATATATATTTTTATTATTTAAACTTTTCGCGCATAAAGTCTGTAGTGAAATGCCTTAAGTATTTTCCACCAGTCAACCAAGGTGTGATATATCAGTATCATCCAATGTCCCAACGGTTTTAGGGTCGGCTTCCAAAATAACCGGATGAAGCTAAGTACCAAGTTTACAGGAATCCAGGGACATGACATCTCTGCCAAATTAATAGGTTTTAGAGTGCTTTTATGGTTGCCATAAAGTTGATAAAAATCCAAACCAATGCTAAAAAAACGTCCCAGCCTCTAAGGGACCTTACCATAGTGAATTGATACCTGATAATGCCATATCATATGCCTGAGAAACGTTGTACGCTGTCATTAATGTTCAAATAGATGCAACTTAACATGATATCTCCTCTCCTATAAAGTTGATAATGATATTCAAAGTAATAAAAACTGTACGGATTATATTTCAAGTGTTGTGTTATCGTGATATAGAAAAACATTAGCGACCACAACAATTGCTCTACTGACATCGACTGTTGGGACCCATCCTTCATATTCCCATTGACATTATAATTCAGTATAAAAATCAGTAGGTACAATAAGTATTGCATTCACTAGACGATGAGAATTCTACGACTAGACTTCTAAATGTCGTATTGATGTCCAGCTGCGACAAAATGCAGGATATTACGCTCTTAGTTAGAGAAGATTTCGTTCTATAAAATTAAGAGGGTATTTTTAATATGATCTGCGAAGGCGGTCAATTTCAAGATGGGCTTACCATACCTTCCATTATGTTGCTCAGTCAGACAATTAGTCAGATTAGTGTTCATCAATTTATAGTTGAATCGACAAAATTTCAGTCTATTGATTCTTCGGCAATTTTGTGAAGTAGAAGGTAAAACAAGCTATAAATGACTAACCCAAGTTCAAACCATGAAATCATCCACACAACAAATGAATCTGTTCATTCAACAGAAGTGTTAATCTTGCATCTCAATGCATTACGTCATCCATGTTCATAATCTACAGCATATTTCCTTTAACATTTACCAAGTTATTATTTATCCTTAATGAGACTAAAAGATAAGGTATTAAAAGGCGTTCTTACAAACTTGACCCAGCTGATTCCATTAAATGACATCTGTCGAGGTCAGTATGCGATACGACTGACCTCTGGGCATGATGTCATAGCTTTAAAGCTTTTTATATATTTTTAAAGGAACGAGTTTTCGTTATAAATTAATGGAATGACCCTGGTTTTAATAGAGCATAATACAGATGAAAAAAGAACAATCAACTAAGGATTTATTAGGATTACGGTCTTTCGTTTAAAGGAGAGGAACTTTGCTCTGAAGTCCGACAGTACAGTTTGGACTTATTACATATTTAGATGGATGATCTTTGAAAGGGTAACAGCATTCTATTTGTAGTTGGTTTCATCATATGATGACGAATCAATCTGCCAAAGATATGAACTATGTAAACGGATTTGGCAGACAAGATGTAGCATGAGTCGATCAGTAGTCATTGTTTACTCCCATGGGGAAAAAACTATGTGTGTGTAGACATTTGGAAATATGTAGCCATAATTATTAAAATAAAAGTAAAAAAAACTAAAACCCAACTACGACAAAAAACGACGCTGAAAAAGTATAAAACAAGATTTTCAGAATACTGAACTGAACAAAGTTGTTAATGTAGTTGCAAGTAAATGGACACAGTAGTAATGTCATACAATACTATTCTGAAGTATGCAATATTCACTATGTAGAGATAAATTTTCATGTTTGGAAAGGCGTAGTCACACGTTACATATACCTACCTACCTACCGTAGCATCTTGACAACGTGTGACTACGCCTTGAGTTACGCGTTGAGTTAGTATCCCATAACACAAGTCTCAAACTTACTTTGGGGCTAGCTCAATCTGTGTGATTTGTCTGTATATATTTATTTATTTATTTATCTCTACATAGTGAATATTGCATACTTCAGAATAGTATTGTATTAAGTAGTTTTTTTTTAGTTAGTATTAGTAGTTATAGTAAAGTTATAGTAAAGTATAATTATATGCAACCAGCCCATGAATACAGGTAAAGTCACACGCAAATGCAAGCAATATATATATATTCAAAATGTACAAGTAAAGCGCTTTCAAATGATACCAAACACGGCATATTTATCTTAACTTTATTTTTTTATTCTGTATGTTTTGTCCGCTAGAGGGCGCCACAGTAGATTTTATGAAACCCTATAACCAGCGGACAATTAAGACGCTTCTAATGATATATCATGTGTCGAATTCTGATAAGTAGTTTAGAAGTTACGAGGGAACAGATGAACATACATACATACATACATACATAGACTGTCAAAATCATAACCCTCCTTTTGCTTTGCCGTAGGCGGGTAAAAATAGCACACCAATAGGGATGTTTCCTCGGTAAGAAAAAAATTATTCTATTTAGTCCGTCATTCAGATTATAGAAAAATATTGGATACGTATATTTTGTTTTATCAAATCAATAAAAATTGACAAATATAAAAGGCATCAAAGATCAAGAATGGTGGCTGGTGACGTCACTGCTCGCTAAAAGTGTAGCGTGCAGTGACTTCACACGAGTTTTCAACGCACTGTGTCGTCTTCATATTTGGTTTATATGAAAAAAGAAAAAATACGTGTCTTTTTTTTGGAAATTGATTGACGGACTAGTTTTTTTTTAGTCAAATACCCTATTACAGTATAGCATTACTCAATAAATTGGTTTTGGAGGTCTGATTGTAAAATGCGGGTGTTCATGATCCGGTAAGACTGGAGGTCGACCTAACATAGTTGGAAAAAGGATGATGACATTATTTTGAAATATACACTCCTACTCGAGCATAGAGGGGGAGAGGATCTTCTCTTCCCTCCACTTCCTCTAGTCACATTATCTCGCCAGTTTGGCTCTGTGGGGATATATGTATGTACAGTTAAAAAATAAAGTCGTAAAACTCTGATCAATAAATAAATAATTAAATCTCAACAGTCAACCGTCAGCCTTGCGAGAAACCGGTCTATCTGTCCTCAGTCTTTAAATAGGAAGTCGTTTATCACATGCGCCTGAGCATTATCTAGTTTCCTTGCAAATATCTGTTTTGAAGGAGGATGGTTAACATCCTTTTAAATGTTATCTTATGGTTTTTGGGTGTTTGACATAGAAATATACAATATATCTATGATGTTTGATTTTCCCACATCATTTATGACCCTTCAAAAATGAGGGCTTTCAAGTTGTACAGACGCAAGCATATGAAGCCACTACAATCTGTCAAATTGCTTTAATAATTTTATAACTTCATTGCCAATGCAGGTTCAAGGTTAACAAAGAAAATTTAACAGTTTTGGGTCCTTGCCTGTACTATTTTGAATTTCTGAAAACGCGTCAACATGTATTGGAATGGAAGTCAGTACCTAGCACACACAAAATTAAAATTTCTGACAGCTTTTAGATGTATTTGCCTTTACCAAAACATTTAGAGTTAAACGTGGAATATACATAATATATGTATTAGTGTTACAAATGATGTTAATGCTTGCTGTTATACAGTTGCTGACCTTAAGGGGGTCAATTTAATTAGCACGTCCAAACGGTTCGTCAGCGTCGTGAATTACTTGAATTAGTTTTTAGTAGTAAGTAGTAGTTTTTTCATTGAAATGGAAACGCGTCTGGTGATTCTTTTGGTATTGCTAACGTGCACATTGCTTTCATCTTCATTATCAACCTTTTTATCGTCCCACTGCTGGGCACAGGTCTCCTCTCATACAGAGAAGGTTTGAGCTTAATCACCACGCTTACTCAATGCGGGTTGGCGATTTGAGACTTAAAATCCAGGTTTCCCCAAGATGTTTTCCTTCACCTTGTAATCAATCATTAGTGTCCAAGATAGATACTTAGAAAGTACATATAACTTTAGAAAAGTTACATCGGTACTTGCCTGACCTGGAATCGAACCCGCACTTTCAAACTTGAGAGGCTGGTGTTTTAACCTCTAGTCCACCACGACTATAAGGCTAAGAGTACTATGAATGAAATATTAATTAAGTTAAATGCCCATTTAAACTTGATATCACTCTGCGACGTCATTCACCCCAAATATAGACACCGACGCAGGCGCAGCTTTATAAAACCGCAAGGATTTCTTAACTTTATTGTATTAACGATACTACGTATACCTATATTTTCTGTTCTGTGTTATCTTACATGTACCCTTGACCGCTATTCGACTCACACGCATGACATCATCTCGCAGTTTGCTTGCTTTTTCATTTATTTTTGCTCGTACTTCCATCTCTATCACTCTTACGCTAAAATATAGCTGTCTTTCTTCCACATATGGTAATTAAACTCGGTTTTAGAATAAGGGGCTTTCTTTAACGATGTCGGTTCTAAGTATGTGTGTGCGCATAGCTGTAGGTAGGTATAGGGGTTCGGTTCTCGTTCATGGTAGTGAATACTCGCTAAATCTTCGTCAGTTTTTAGTGAGAATATATTCGATGTTAGAAGTGTTAAAAACAAGATGAAACAGGTTCTTAATGTTATGGTTTAAATGTATTCTGAATTTATACAATTCTGTTTCGAATATTTAAAAATGAATATTAAAAAAAAAATGTATGGACACCAATGACTGATCAAAGGTTGAATGAAATCATCTTGAGGAAACCTGGACTTTTAAGTCCGAAATCGCCAACTCGCATTGAGCAAGCGTGGCGATTAAGCCCAATCTTTCTCTACATATGAGAGGAGACCTGTGCCCGGCAATACGACGATAAAAAAGGTTGTTGATGATGATGATTCTTAGACTTTGTCCGTCAGGTCAGCTCAGCATATTCCTCTCCGTCTTTCGCAAGGTTCTTTTGTAGCTGTACTCCTGTAGTTATATCTACTGTGTAGTCCTCTTCTTTTTCTTCCGGTTTCTATTCGATTACAAAACATTTCTTATCAAATTTCGCCTTGACCTTTGCAAGTTATAGCTACTTAAGTTATAGAACAGACATTTCTTAGTCATGTACTTAGTTTATTAAACTTCATTGATATATGTATGTATAAAGTATTTTTTTCTTTATACGAAACCTGAATATAGTTTGTTCAGGATAAGCAACTGAATCGATTCCAATCATTTTTACACAATTTTTTAATTTTTCCCAAATACATTTATAAATTCTTGCAGTGTGGTTAACGAGCGCGCAACACAGCTGATGATGTATCATTGTACTAGGCGCGTGAGACAGACAGGCCCCCCGCGACGCACCGCTGCAGGCGCAGGCGGGCGAGCGGTGCGTTGACCATATTTTTGTTGAGACAACCAGATAAGATAACAATCTCATAACTTTGTGATTTGACTAATTAAATGTCTAACCACTTCTTTTTTGCGGTATTTAATGTTCTTTCTAGTGGCCCTGACTTACGAGTTGAAGTTGTATTAGTGCAAACACAGGACATTTTACTTTGTATAATTAATTGATTGTAATGAAATTTGGTACACATATAGTCTGAGAAAGGACATAGGCTATATAAAATCTCGCTATGACCAATAGGAGCAGAGCAGTAACAAAAAATGTTGCGTAAAAGGGAGCTAACGCGGACGTACATATTGCTCCCATTATTTTAACAGGCGCTTATTTTATTTCAACTGGGCTCTTTTTAATTTACGGGAACCACCGCGCGTTGTATACTGAAGTCCACGCGGACGGAGTCGCGTGCAATAGCTAGTGCCTAATAATTTATGAATAATAGTAAGCAATAAAAGTATTAAAATTTAGTTAGCTCTTCTGCTGTTTGTAACTGCATGCTATAAATAAATGTTTTTTTTGTGTCATTCATATCTGTCCATCCTTTCTTAAAATGCAGGCACGATGTTACTTTGTCTACTATTTACTATAGGTAGGTAGTACAATCGACTCGAATCGACAATCCTAGTGTATAGTAAAGTGTGTAGGTTGTTGGCCGATCTGCGCTGCAGTGAATGGATGACGCAACCTGCGCCTACGCCTGCGTATTTACGACTAAGCCTTATTTGTAACGCATTTTTGTACAATGACATTCATGGGGATTATGTACTTATTGAAATATTTATGAGTTGATAAATTCCATGGTTAATATTAATACCGGTAAAACTCCCACCCACCAAAGTTAGCAGTAAATCGATTTAACTTAACTGAACTGTTCATCATCATCTCAGCGTTAATCCCAGTCGCATCTGCAGCTTTTTCAGCTTTGGAGTCTGGGGTCCGCTTTACCAGTCAAACTGCTGATTTTGGCTAAACTTCGATATTTTTCGTGAAGCGACTGCCGTCTGACCTCCACAACCCGAAGGCGATATCTAAGCATTGCAGCTAGACCAATTGTTGGACTTTTGAGGGCTCCAACAACCCGTAACGACTGCCATTAGATTTTAGTATGGCAACCGGGACCAACGGCTTAACGTGCTTTCCGAGGCACGACCAGACCAGTGCAAATATTCGTATTCATGCATCCAAATATTTGCACTGTGCGGGGATCGAACCCGCACCTCCTTGCGCAACGGCCGCGTTCGCTATCGCTACGCCAAGAAGACTTACATACATGTCATACAACTTAACTGAACTGTTATTCAGGATGAGTCGAAAGTCGAACATTCAAAGTGCTGTCAAAATATTAACCAGCGCACACGCATCCGATGAACTCATTTTTTCACGCTTACAAACTACTCAAACAAATAATTAGAAGCAATTACAGCAAAATGCACTTTAGCGTCTTACATTCAAGGTTGACTTCCGTATGAATTTACTACATAATTATGTACTTAACATTGTTTACCAATCTAGTTCAAACAAGTGGTTAGTACTGAAATAGATGGTTATAAGGGGCCGTGCTCATCAAAAGGGTAGAACGCGAAAGCGCCGTTGAAAATGCCCTAATTTCAGTTAATGATCGTGGTTGAACAAACGCCAGCACATCAATCTACTACAGTCTATCAAAGTTCTTTAATATATTTTCAACTTTATCCCCAAGATATTGAGGTTCAATTTGATTGGGAAATTCTGACAGTTTCGGGTAATTTGACCTGCTTGTCGTCCGTAGGTTGAACGTTAATTGGGCTTAAAATAGATGGGCCTAGTTATTTTTATGTATTTTAAACGGTTGTGCCTTTCGTGTTGGAGGAGAAAGATAAATTATTGCTAAGACTATTTTTGTAAGTTTAGTATTTATGTTTGTAGTAGAGGGTTGTGTAGATGTCTAGGTTGTACGGACGACAGCAGGTCAAAGGTCAAGCTACCCGAAATTGTCAAATATTCCCAATTAACCTTGAGCCTTAAAGCTTCAGCCATAAGGTTGAAAATCTGTAAAGAAATTTACGAGTAGCTTCATGTGCTGTCGTCTGTACCTTGAGAGGTGTGTCTTAAAGTTCTTTGTAAAAATTGAAAGCTGAGCCAACTACAGAATGTTTTTTTTTTTTTAATAAAAAGGCTGCCCCGCCCCACACTAGGAATTTCTCTTGTATCGTGTGTGCGTTTACAAATTTAAACACACACAATTACTTGCAGGTCATACAAATATTTGTTCCGTGCGGGAATCGACCCACGAGACGCAGCTCAGCAGTCAGCTTAACCACTGCGCTAACCGTGAATTTCTGGGTAGTCCTAGGCAGATTTTGAATGTGGGTAAATGTTTTGATTCAGAATCCATGAAGACTTATCAAAATTATTCATATGTTCATAATCCCTTATCTCAAAGTCCCCAAGCCCTTCCAAGTACCACCTATTTGTCATCTCCCTCACCTATCATCTTATTACTCATCTCGGGGCTATGAGTAGGCAACGGACAACGAACATCACCCAATTAGGAGAACTTCGTCATTGACAAGCATGCGATATTTATATTAGAAGCACGAAATAATGAGGAGACTCATTGTTGCTTGGTCTCCAGCTGCGCCTGAAGGAATGTCAATAGTATATTTGTACTCTGGAGTAGATTCAAAATAGCATTCATCTGACGGCGTTACTTGAGCGAGATTTTTAAACATTTAAAATATTTAATATTAGGTATAGACTTCACTTTCTTTTTCTAGAAAATAATCTTTCTTTCTAGTCTCCCATCCAATATGGCGGGTGCAAAGTTATGATTATATTTTATTTTTTTTATATATATTATAAACTAGCGCTTGACCGCAATCCTGCCTGATGGTAAGCAGTGACGCAATCGTTGATGGTAAAGCGCACTAGTTTATTAAGAGCCTATTCACTCTAGCCTTGAAGACACTTAAATTGTAGTCCGACGGAAACACCGCCGCTGGCAAACTATTCCAGTCCCTCGATGTACGCGGTATAAAGGAGGAGGCGAAACGCTTCGTCCGGATCGTAGTGGTGTTAATAACGTAAGGGTGGAAACCAGCCGTACGACGGGTCGTCCGCTGGTGGAACGGAGGTGGGGGAATTAAATCATGCAATTCCCTCGCACACTCCCCGAAATGCATCCTATAGAACACCGAAAGGCTGGCTACTCTACGCCTGTGCTCTAGGCTTTGGAGACCGACTCGAGTTAGATCAGGGTCACCAATCAGCTTCTTTGCACGTCTCTCCACTGAATCCAAAGTGGCCAGGTGACACTTGGCAGCACCAGCCCAAATGTGGCTGCAGTACTCCACACACGAACGGGCCTGTGCTTTGTATAACATTAGAAGCTGCCCAGGTGTGAAGTAGTATTGATGTTAAATAAAGAATTTGTCGAATCCACGACCAGTAGCGCATTAGCTTTTTTAACCGACTTCATAAAAACAGGAAGTTCTATTTTTGTCTCTTCGCACGCCTCTCCACTGAATCCAAAGTTGCCAAGGTGGCATTTTCCAGCACCATGCACTAGCCCAAATATGGCTGCAGTACTTCACACACGAACACACGGTTTGCGAAGAAGTTCACGTTATGGTCCCATCAACATGTTAGTACACCTGGTTATCTTAGGTATGGAGTGAACACGGAGATGACATTTAATAGAGAGTATCCAAAATATCCCAATTAAATTGGGATGAGGGCATGACAATGATGGTGACTAGGTTTTGAGTTAACTTTAATAGTACGTATTTAATCATCATCATTACCGACCTTTTTATCGTCCCACTGCTGGGCATAGGTCTCCTCTCATACAGAGAAGGATTGAGCATAATCACCACGCTTGCTCAATGCGAATTGGCGATTTCAGGTTTCCTCAAGATGTTTTTCTTCACCTTCAGTCATTGGTGTCCAAGATATACTTAGAAAGTACATATACAACGTGTAACATAAAGGGTATATACATAACAAAGGCATGGCATCTTTACATGATATCAAACGATATTGGAAGGGTTTTTTAATCCTATCTCTTTATGTTAGGAAGTTATGAGGAAAAACACCGCCTGTGATAGGCTACTATCATACTAGTCGCACACAGATATTGAAGACATTTATCGGATTTTGGCAAGTAACGTGACGGGTAACGAGTAGTTATTAACGCATGTAGTGTGCTGCCACGTTTGTTATGATTTGATTTTATGAAACACACGAAAGTGAAAATTTGGTACCAATTTTTTGAGTTTTTTATTTTGTGTTGAAACCCTTCCGATATCCTTTGATATCATCTAAAGATGCCATGCCCTTGGTATGTATATACCCTTTTTGTTACACGTTGTATAACTTGAAAAGTTACATTGGTACTTGCCTGACCTGGAATAGAACCTGCACACTCATACTTGAAAGGCTGGTGTTTTAACCACTAGACCACGACGACAAGACACGTATTTAATACAGTTGGTTAATGACGTCAAATCTAGACTAGCTAGACTTGCCTTGTAATGCCTTTAAAACTTAAAAATTAAAATCCAACCTCTATTCAAAGGTATACTATTGTCAACGACTATTTAAATAAGAATAGCTGCTCCCTAATCGGCGAACACCTACCTATACCTATATGTATACCTGGGACAAACAGTCCAACTAGGTAGGTCCAACTTCGAGAAAGAGGTGTCTCGGCGAATCCAGCTCGGTTGGGCAGCATTCGGGAAGCTACGCTACATCTTCTCGTCGTCCAAGATACCACAGTGTCTCAAGACTAAAGTCTTTGACCAGTGTGTGTTGCCAGTGATGACTTACGGAACTGAAACGTGGTCGCTCACAATGGGCCTCATACGAAGGCTCAGAGTCACACAAAGGGCAATAGAAAGAGCTATGCTCGGAGTTTCTCTGCGTGATCGAATCAGAAATGAGGAGATCCGCAGAAGACCCAAAGTCACCGAAATAGCTCTGCGAGTCGCTAAACTTAAGTGGCAGTGGGCAGGGCACATTGCTCGTAGAACCGATGGCCGATGGGGCAGTAAGGTTCTGGAGTGGCGGCCACGTACTAGAAGACGCAGCGTAGGGAGGCCCCCAACAAGGTGGACCGATGACCTGTTGAAGGTCGCGGGAAGTCGATGGATGCGGGCAGCACAAGACCGGTCAGCGTGGAAAGCCTTGGGGGAGACCTTTGTCCAGCAGTGGACATCTATAGGCTGAAGAAGAAGAAGAAGAATCGGCGAACACATTTTTGTTAAATGATTGCGACTAGTTGGGGTCGTTTGGACCGAACGAACCAATGGGAGGTACGAATGATCCCAACTGATCCCAACTATTCGCAATCATTTGTCAAAAATGTGTTCGCCGATTAGGGGGCTGGTCGCTTTGATTAACTCACCGGGCCACTTTGGATTCAGTGGAGAGACGTGCAAAGAGGCTGATTGGTGACCCTGATCTAACTCGAGTTGGTCTCCAAAGCCTAGAGCACAGGCGTAGAGTAGCCAGCCTTTCGGTGTTCTATAGGATGCATTTCGGGGAGTGTGCGAGGGAATTGCATGATTTAATTCCCCCATCTCCGTTCCACCAGCGGACGACCCGTCGTACGGCTGGTTTCCACCCTTACGTTGTTAACACCACTACGATCCGGACGAAGCGTTTCGCCTCCTCCTTTATACCGCGTACATCGAGGGACTGGAACAATTTGCCAGCGGCGGTGTTTCCGTCGGACTACAATTTGAGTGTCTTCAAGGCTAGAGTGAATAGGCTCTTAATAAACTAGTGCGCTTTACCATCAACGATTGCGTCACTGCTTACCATAAGGCAGGATTGCGGTCAAGCGCTAGTTTATAATATGTAAAAAAAAAAAAAAAAACTCAAGACAATGGCGCCGATTCTCTTGTTCAGAAACTAAAAATTTAATTAAATTTTAATTAAATTACATCTTTTCTTTCTACATATTCCATTAAGAAAAGGACAGGAGTACAGGACACATTAAGTTTCTTTGATTGTTTACATTACATTTTTATTTATTGCATTTCATTGTTTTTAAAGATATTATTCGTACTGTTATGTCGTGGTGGCCTAGTGGTTAAAACACCAGCCTTTCAAGTATGAGTGCGCGGGTTCGATTCCAGGTCAGGCAAGTACCAATGTAACTTTTCTAAAGTTATATGTACTTTCTAAGTATATCTTGGACACCAATGACTGAAGGTGAAGAAAAACATCTTGAGGAAACCTGAAATCGCCAATTCGCATTGAGCAAGCGTGGTGATTATGCTCAATCCTTCTCTGTATGAGAGGAGACCTGTCCCCAGTAGTGGGACGATAAAAAGGTTGATGGTGATGATATGGGTAGATATGATGAAAATTGAGGCAATATTTTGAGTTTGTCGATTAGCACAGTGGTTAAGTTATTGACAGCTGCGCTGCGTGTCGCGGGTTCGATTCCCGCACGGAACAAATATTTTTATGACCTACAAGTAGTTGTTCCGGGTCTGGATGTTGGTGTATGTGAGTCTTTAATTATGTTTGTATTTGTAAACGCACTCACGATGCAAGAGAAATTCTTAGTGTGGTTGCCTTTGTATTGTATATTTATCGCTCTGTTAGAAGTCAGCTTACACTGAAAATGTAAAGCTTGATGTGTCGCTGTGCATAGTAAATAAAAACCTTTATGAATCGCTGCGCCGGCGCGCTAAACGATCTTATCAGATGATACCTGTCTTGTAACCTAAAGGACACCGGAACACTATGTCAATCATTCTCCCGAGTTGCATGTCAATATGCATCAATATGCAATAAATATGCGGCGCATGCGCAGTATGGCACATGTCGCTTGAATTGTAGCACCATTGACGCCATCCATCTTTGGAATTGTATTTTTTTTATAAATTATAAACTAGTGCTTGACTGCTATCCCGCCTGATGGCAAGCAGTGATGCAATCGTTGATGATAAAGCGCGCTAGTTTTAGAGCCTATTCACTCTTAGCCTTGATGACACTTAAATTGTAGTCCGACGGGAACACCGCCGCTGACAAATTGTTCCAGTCCCTCGATGTACGTGGTATAAAAGACAAGGCGAAACGCTTCATCCAGGTCGTAGCAATGTCAACAACGTGAGGGTTGATACTCGCAGTACGACGGGACTTAGGTATCTTCGAGGATACCTAAATTAATTAAACGGAAACACCTCCGCTGGCTAAGTGTTCCTGTTGGAATCTGTGTAATTTCTGGTATTGTTGAATAAATGTTGAAAAGAATAAAAACAGTAAAAACAGTATATGATGGTTGCTATATTCGAAAGTAAGTCATACTATGTTTCTTTTAATATTGACATTAGAAC
Organism: Sesamia nonagrioides; assembly: GCA_017933935.1. Classification (NCBI taxonomy): domain Eukaryota; kingdom Metazoa; phylum Arthropoda; class Insecta; order Lepidoptera; family Noctuidae; genus Sesamia; species Sesamia nonagrioides. The sequence continues at coordinate 41,207 of JADWQK010002106.1, forward strand.
AAAATATCAAAAAGTACTTAGTACTGAAAAGACCAAGTAGTTTTACAACATCCGCCCTTAATGGAAATAAAAAGACAAAGTAGTAATGCTAAACATAATACAAAAATAAAACATTACTACCAGACTAAATAGATACAAAATATAAACCGACCAAAAAAATAAATAGAAAATTATTCTACCTATTTATCAAACCCATATTAACAACGCACCTAAGATGTTTTACGCGCCTTAAGGGCTTAGTTAGAAAGTCGGCTGTCATTTTATCCGTAGGTATATATTTTATGTCTATAAGACCCTCCGTAACCTTTTCACGAATAAAATGATATCTTGTATCAATATGTTTGGTTCTATTGTGGTGGACTGGGTTGAGCACAAGTTTCTGTGCACTTTGACTATCGTTGTATAACAACACCCGATCAGCAAAATCAGTAATGTCACACACTAACCGTCTGAGGAAAATAGCCTCCTTTGCAGCACTGGTCAAGGACATATACTCAGCTTCTGTAGAAGATAAGGCTACCGTCGGCTGTTTCTTACACTCCCAGCTAATAGGTCCACCTGCTAGTGTAAAGTAGTAACCGGTGTACGACCGGCGGTCATGCACACAGTTCGCCCAGTCAGCATCCGTGTATCCACACAGATGTCCACCAACTTTCCTGTAAGTAATACAGTAATCCACAGTACCTTTTAAATACTGTAACACCCTTTTTGCGGCAAACCAATGCCTTTTATCAAAACAGCTATTAAACTGACTTAAATAGCTTGTGGCATAAGCTATATCGGGTCTCGTATTCACAGCTAGGTACATGAGACATCCTATCAAGTTTTGGTAAGGATATTCACCAAGAGATGTTGGATTACCTTTCTCTAACTTATTATTCTCCAAAGGTGTAGACATCTCCTTACAATCTCGCATATTAAACCGCTCCAACACTGCCTGAATGTAGTTCTTCTGACTGACCACGATTTTATCGTCATCACGGATAATATTTAAGCCTAAACAATACGATAATTGTCCCAAATCTTTTATTGAGAAAAATTTTTCAAAGTCATTTTTGACAATGTCAAATGAACTTTTTTCTTTGTAAAAGACAATAAGATCATCGACATAGACTGCGAGAATTATTGTTTCACTACCAAACTTTTTCAAATAAACACATGATTCCGCAGATGTTCGTGCAAAGCCAATAAATTTTTGATAGGGTTTGATGCAATTTAATATTCCAGGCTCGAGCTGCCTGCTTCAACCCATAAATGGATTTTCTGAGCAAACAGACTTTACCTTCTGCCCCGTGCTCAGCAAATCCCTCAGGCTGTTGCATGTACACTTCCTCCTCTAAGTCCCCATTGAGGAATGCGGTATCAACATCCATGTGTTGTATTTTCAAATCCATTTCTGCCGCCAACGCTATAAGGGTACGCAGAGATGAATTTCGAACCACAGGGGCAAATGTTTCATTATAGTCAGTCCCCCAAACTTGACTAAAACCTTTCGCAACTAGTCGCGCCTTATATTTGACTATTGCACCGTGCGCGTCTCTCTTTATCTTGAACACCCATTTACATAGAATAACCCTTTTATTTGGTTTATACACTAATGTCCAAGTTTGCTTATTCAACAAGGCATTGTACTCATCATTCATTGCGGAGATCCAGTTATCTTTATCAACGCTATTAATAGCTTCACGATAACTTTTCGGATCCTCACATAACAAGTCATCACCGAGAGTGCCGTATGAATAATAATCTGGAGGCTTACGTACTCGTACAGGATATCGTCTTTCAGGATAAACATCACTGGATTCATTTGAAGGAACCAGAGACAGATCAGTTTGTTCACCCGATTGTGAAGACTCCACGTCACCTACATCACCCGTTTCATCAGTCGCGTCCACAAAAACCTCAGCTTGCTCTACCGGGGCCATCTCCACGTCTTCTGAAGTAGGTGAAGAAGAAGTAGAAGCAGATGAGATAGAAGTTGCCAGTGGCGATGTGGTATCTGAAGAAGTTTGTGAAAACCAGTTAATGACATTGGGGCTCATAACAAGATCAGGCTGAACAGGCTTATGCTTCAATCCTGAAAAGTTATTTTCAAAAAACGTAATATCCCGTGACTTAATCAATCTCCGAGGGTTTTCCGTGCTACGGAAATAATAACTTCGTGGATCGTCTGAATATCCAATAAATATACATTCAGAAGCTTTCATATCTAGCTTAGTTCTTTGGCATGAAGGCACGTGAACTAAAGCTCGACAACCAAACACCCTTAAATGAGACAGGTTGGGTTTACTCCCACACCACATTTCATATGGCGTCTTACCATGAAGTACACGATGAGGTGACCTATTCTTTAAATAAACACTGGTCTCAACAGCATCTTGCCAAAAAGCTTTCGACAGAGAGCTCTGTGCCAGCAAGGAACGGGCCTTCTCCACAATACTACGATTGCAACGTTCACTTACCCCATTTTGTTGAGGGCTATATGGTACAGACGTTTCATATCGAATCCCTTGAGTCTGCAAATAGTCTGTCAACTCCTTATTGACATACTCAGTCCCATTGTCTGACCGAAGGGTTCGAATTTTAATGCCAGTCTGTCTCTCAACGAGTGTTTTGAAAACACAAAAATACTTCTGAATTTCTGTCTTAGATGACATACAATATAGGGTTATAAAACGTGTATAATCATCTACAAAAATAATAAAATATTTATTGCCTTTAAAAGATTCAGTGGACAGGGGTCCACAAACATCCGTATGGACCAATTCTAATGGTGACGAAGCCTTCTTATACTTTATCCCTTTGAAAGGCTTCCGGGCCTGCTTACCTTCTACACAAGGTACGCATGGTTCTTTGTCAACCTCAATATACTCCACACCAACAGCTAGACCTTTTCTGAGTAGATCCATACCAATACGGCAGAGGTGCCCTAGACGCTTATGCCAAAGCTGAAACTGGGACAAATTAGTGTGAACATTATAAGCTGAACCACTTTGCGGTTTTACTGTACAATCTAAAGTGTACAATCCACCACAAATAGAACCATGTAAAACAGGACCATTTGTAAAAGAAACATCATTAGAATTATAAAAATTACAGCCATTACTATCAAAAACAACTGAGAGACCTTTCTCTACTGTTTTTTTAACCGACAGTAAATTACAATCTAGATCAGGAACATGTACAACATTAGAAATCTTCTTGTAATTGGTATTTGTGTCAATCGCAACGTCTCCTAAGCCCACAGCCGGCAAACTTTTACCATTTGCGACAGTTATCTTCCCATCATGGGGTTGATAACTATTAAACCATTCAGCATGTGGAGTCATGTGAGTAGTCGCACCAGAGTCGATAATCCATTTCTCAGATATCTGAACATTAGGTGCAGACAATGCCAGTTCCGTGACACCATCCAAAACCAATTTCGTGACATTTCCTGAACTTGAAACAACTAATCCCTTATCCTTAGAACAACTTTCTGTAGAGCAACTCGCCTTAGCCTTTTTCTCCTTCTTTTTGAGAGGGCAATTAGGGCTCTTGTGCCCAGGCTTCTTACACCTAAAGCAAATAACTTGTTTTGTTTGTAACGCTGTCATATCATCTTTAGTCTCCTTCGTCATTTCGCTCAACAACTTAGTCCTCACCAAATCTGTTGTGACTTCGACGCTCCCATTCTCAAGCGCCATGATCATGGGCTCGAAACGAGACGTCAGACCTCCCAATATAATTGCTGCCAGAGAACTATCTTCTATGGTCTTGCCAATATCGACCAGGTCTAGTGCTGTTGTAGTTATTGCGGTTAAGTAAGCCTCTACGTCAGAAAAGTCAGATAAGGAGTACCTGTACAACTTGCGTTCCAGTGACAATTTACGACCCAAACTGCGATCCTCGTAGGATTTTTGAAGAGCATCCCACGCTTCTTTTGCGGTCTTAGCTGGTCGAACAATCGAAATAGCAGCACCATCTACAGTAAGGCATATTTTAGAAAGAGCCTTTTCATCCTTACGTACATCGTCGGGCGTCTTATTCCCTTCAAATGTTCCGCTTACTGTTTCCAATAATCCTTCATGCATTAACAACATTCGCATTTTAAATTTCCACACTGTGTATCCTTCTCTATTACAAAGCGTCGGAATACCATTTAGGGACATACCAGAAACTGCAGCAGACATGGTTACTAGGTATATTTTCCACCACCAATCTCCTTTTAAATTTGATTGTAAAATATACAGAGCCTTCGTGCTGATAACGTATGTTGGAATCTGTGTAATTTCTGGTATTGTTGAATAAATGTTGAAAAGAATAAAAACAGTAAAAACAGTATATGATGGTTGCTATATTCGAAAGTAAGTCATACTATGTTTCTTTTAATATTGACATTAGAACAAAATATCAAAAAGTACTTAGTACTGAAAAGACCAAGTAGTTTTACAACAGTTCCAGTCCCTCAATATACGCGGTATAAAAGACGAAGCAAAATGCTTCGTGCGGATCGTTGTGGTGTCAACAAAGTAAGGGTGGAAGCTCGCCGTACGACGGTCGTCTGATGATGGAACAGACATGAGGGAATTAAATCATGCAATTCCTTCGCACACTCTCCAAAATGAATTTAATATAATAATACTTATAGCTCTAAGTGTTGGTTGATAATAATAAACCTACCTACATTCTATTTATTTAATTGTTTAATCAGCCTATAATTTTACCGCTTGGTATATTAGCTCTCCTCTTTGAGAGGGGCAATGTTTTCTATTAAAATATGTGAATACAAGCTGTGCCCCGCGGTTTCACCCGCGTAACCTTCTAGCGGTCTAGCCGAATGAGCTCAATTGATATAAAATAAGCGCCTGTTAAAATAATGGGAGCAGTATGTAGTACATCCGCGTTTACTCAACCTCGGTGGTAGGCCATAACATCGGCTGCCGGCAGAAGTTACCACCCACCAGACCAAGTCTTGCCGCCAAGCGATTCGTCGTGTTCCGGCATGATGTCTGGTGAAGTCGTACGGAGGATGGGTCTGAGCAGTTGTGTTGAGACTTGCGATGTGTGGCGGGTATCAATCTCCCTCTAGCGCAGCTTCGTTTGGTCGTGTTGGTAAACTGCCGTCATCCTTCCTATTCCTTAGTTTTTTAAGTGAATAGGCTTAATAAACTAGTGCGTTTTACCGTCAACGATTGCATTACTGCTTACCATCAGGCGGGATTGCAGTCAAGCACTAGTTTATAATAATTAACAAAAAAACTTCCGTTTCCTCAACATTTTTTGTTCCTGCTCTGCTCCTATTGGTCATAGCGGGATGTTTTATAGCCTACTAGCTATCCGCCCGCGGCTTCGCCCGCGTGGAGTTCGGTTATATCGCGCTTTTTAGATTTCCCTCGGGAACATCAAATTTTTCCGGGATCAAAGGTAGCCTATGTTCTTTCTCGGGGTCTAAAGATTGTCTGTGCCAAATTTCATCAAAATCGGTTGAGAGGTTTAAGCGGGAAAGCGTAACAGACAGACAGAGTTACTTTCGCATTTATAATATTAGTATGGATGTCCTTTCTCAGGCTCTAGACTGTACCAAATTTCATTACAATCGATTCAGTAGTTTTAGCATGAAAGCCGGACAGACAGCCAGAGATACTTTCGCATTTATAATATTAGTATGGATTAATTTCCTCATTGTGTGCAAGTGGCAAGCATAACGACTGGCCTGTTGGTACCTACCTATTTAGCCACGGGCGCCTCCAAAAATATGTCTCAGACTATAAAATTTTACGTATTAGAAATGAAGATAATTGTATTTTAAAATCTGGGCAACAATCAATACATGCTCAGTAAAATGAAATAGTCTCAATATTCGGTTGGATAATTAATTGGGTTTTTTTAATGAACTGTCCAAACGGCTTGTTGACACTTCCCGTGACCCAAGGGCTGGCTTTTACCTTGGCCAGAGCCCAGAGGCTAAGCATTGCGATTCAACGCGGCAATGCTGCCAGTCTCTTGGGTACATTACCAGTCGACAGCGATGACGAAGAATTTTTTGATGCTTTATTGTAATTTGTTAATAGTTCCCGTGACTTTGACCCGTGCTTTATGTAGTTTATTTAGTTTTTTTAAGTTTGTAAATATTTAAATTCATTAAAAAACTACATATATTGGGTAACACACTACATTTATTGCGTTATTTACTTTGTTGAGTTGACATATTTTTCGAACATAAAAAGCAAAGGATTAGATGTATCGCATAAAATGATTCAGACTATTTGAGTGTCTTCAAGGCTGGAGTGAATAGGCTCTTAATAAACTAGTGCGCTTTACCATCAACGATTGCGTAACTGCTTACCATCAGGCAGGATTGCGGTCAAGCGCTAGTTTATAATATATAAAAAAAAAAAGACTATGGTTAACATTGCATAATGCTGAAGTCGCAGATTGTTCCCGTATCCTGCCGCCATTTCATCCACTCAGTGTTAAGAGGGGATTCTAGTGCCGAAGAATTTGGAAAATAGGTATTTGAAGAAACTATTGCCGTCGCGCTGCTTCCAACCTATCCCGGTAAGGTGCGAAAAGGACAGTTACAGCTTAGGCTGAGTTTACCTACAAAAACGTTGACCAAAAGACGTTTCGTATTCCGCTGTTTTCTTTTTCAAAACACGACACAGCTCAATTCAGAAAGAGGAAAAGTATACCCATGCTACTATTATTTTCTTTTTTGTCAGAAACTTATCACGTTTGTCTAATAGTCGTCTGAACATCGGGGTAAAAATGGGTTATTTTTCGGGACTTTGAAGTATCATATTTCTTTTATTAATTAATTTTCAGAAAAATTCAAATGATAGGGGCACGTATAATCACGGTGTAAAATTGCTCTAAAAGCATTATCCACGAAGAAAACAGCGGAATACGTTTGTATAGAGAAAGCACCACTAGAGTCCTCTCTTAACAAACCGCTTAACAATCTGGCTATTAGCATATTAAAAAAAAAACTAAATGTCCTGAGCTAAGATTTAAGGTGATAAATGCAAAACCTTACTTGGGTATTTGAAGTTAAATTCAGTTCAAAAAGGGGTCAAGAGCTAGCTGTGAAGTTTCGCCACCATCCTCATAGGTGTCTGCCCTACTTGTTCCTGTGTGCGGAATTTTCTACTGATAACTGGTTTTAACCAGTGAGTATTACTACCAAATTGAAGGGACCGCCAAATTAGCCCAGCTTGACGAGCACTGGCTTACCTCGAGGCGTTGGACCCCTGACGTTTTGTACGAAGGGTTGAAGTATGCCTGTGAAGGGGTGCGACAACTTTGATTGCGAGATTTAGGACTTTTATTGTATTCACAGTTAGAACAGTGTTAAGTAAAAATAAGGGTTACAAAAAATTTAAATATGTTTTTAAATTTTGTGTTAGTTTATTTGTTATAAGTACTGTGCTATGTTTTACCCAATAAATACTATGTATAAAAAAACAAACAACACTTTGAAAAATATCCAAAAATAATTTCATTCCCCGGGTCTCGAACTCGTGACATGAAGTTCAAATTCAACGAGCGATGAATTTTCGTAACTACATTGCTTTATTGAAATAATTAATCCATACTAATGTTATAAATGCGAAAGTAACTCTGTCTGTCTGTTACGCTTTCCCGCTTAAACCTCTGAACCGATTTTGATGAAATTTGGCACAGACAACCTTTAGACCCTGAGAAAGAACATAGGCTACCTTTTATCCCGGAAAAATTCGATGTTCCCGAGGGAAATCTAAAAAGCGCGATATAACCGAACTCCACGCTGGCGAAGCCGCGGGCGGAAAGCTAGTAATAAATATACATAGACAAATCACACAGATTGAGCTATCCCCAAAGTAAGCTCGAGACTTGTGTTATGGGATACTAACTCAACGATACTATATTTATAATAGATACATGTATAGATAATCAGGAAAAGATCGTTTTCCATCATGACCTGGCCGGGGATCGACCCCGGGGCCTCCACGTCGCAGGCAGGTGTTGACCGCTGCGCCACGGAGGACGACGAAGTCGAAAACTGTAGAACGGTGTTATTGTTGTTAAGCAATATTGATATTTGTTATTGTCCTAAATATATTTTCATTACTAGCTGCGCCCCGTGATTACACCCACATAAGTTTCGACTCCGTGAAAATCATCACTCAGCGTTAATCCCAGTCGCATCCGAAGATAATTTCAGCTTTGGGGTCTGGGGTCCGCTTTACCAGTCTTAACTGCTGATTTTGGCTAGACTTCGATACTTTCCGTGAAGCGACTGCCGTACGAACTCCACAACCCGAAGGTGATATCGAAGCATTGCAGTTAGACCAATTGTTGGACTTTTATGTTGAGAGATGTTCGTATGGCAACCGGGACCACGTGCTTTCCGAGGCAGGACCAGACCCGTGCAAATATTCACATTCATATATACAAACTAGCTGTTGCCCGCGACTCCGGTCGCGTCGACTTCAGTTTACAGCGCGCGGTGATTCCCGTCTCCGTGGGAATGTTTATTACGAAAAAAATTATAAAGTGTCAGTTGATATAAAATAAGCGCCTGTTAAAATAATGGGAGCAATATGTACGTCCGCGTTTGCTCCCGTTTTCGCAACATTTTTTGTTACTGCTCTGCTCCTATTGGTCATAGCGGGATGTTATATAGCCTACGTCCTTTCTCAGGCTCTAGACTATTTCTGTACCAAATTTCATTACAATCGGTTCAGTAGTTTTGGCGTGAAAGCCGGACAGACAGACAGAGATACTTTCGCTTATACAGGGTGTATCTGACATCGTAACACAAACTTCGCGAAAAGGCTAGACCGCATGCCACTAATAAAATTATGATAGTCATTTATGTCGTTAATGAACGGTTACAGAACACACACTGTTTAAAAAAAGTGCCGGCTCGGCTTTTGAACGTTGCAAGGGTGCCGCCGTGCGAGTTTGTAGGTATAACGTTGATCCCTGATGTGAACTCTATTAAATCAGCTGATAAGATCGTTTTTCGGGTTTTGTTTTCATTGCGCTTTTTTATGTAATTAGCGAATAATTTAATTTTGATTTTAAAATCTTATTGGGTTATAAAAGTATAGCAATTGTGAATGGCCTGAAGTGAAAAAAAATTACATTTACTTTTTTTAAATCATGAAAAAGCCGACGAAAAATTCCACCACTGGGGGATTCAGAATCATGTACTGGATCCATGGTACTCGTTTGTGCGTCGATGTCAGATACAGCCTTTATAACATTAGTATGGATATTAAAGGGTCCATAATTGTATCTTGTCTTTGAACACTGCCATTGTATCTACAATATTATGAATCTAAATATTATTTCATTCTGCAATATGGCTAGTCTATAAATTTTGTTTCATATTCTAGCTCCGATCTTTTCCTTTAAAATAAAATAAATAAAACCAACCAGCCTTTTTAAATTTCGCTCAAACTAAAACACATAATTATCTTCACAAACCAAAATTTAATTTCATTACCAAACCGTCTTATACAACTGTTTATTAAAATGAATATACATATGTGCATAAATAATATAAGCAATGCCATTTGACTGAACAGCTGCCGCCCAAATATTCATTGTATTTTGTATGTCAGGGTTTCTAATGGTAACAGGTTTTATTGTCTAGCCGTCGCCCGACGAATGAAAGCTCTCCTGACTACTTAACTGTTAGTACGACAACTTTAGTCCATACTAATATTATAAATGCACAAGTATCTCTGTCTGTCTGTCCGGCTTTCATGCCAAAACTTCTGAACGGATTATAATGAAATTTGGTACACAGATAGTCTAGAGCATTGATAAAATATTAAACTAATTATCAATGGTCTAGAGCATGAGAAAGGACATCAGGCTATATAACATCCCGCTATGACCAATAGGAGGAGAGCAGTAACAAAAAATGTTGCGAAAACGGGAGTTAACGCGGACGTACATATTGCTTCCATTATTTTAACAGGCGCTTATTGTATATCAACTGAGCTCTTTTTAATTGACGGGAATAGGGATGTATCCAAGGTATGAAAATAAAAAAAATAACGAGTCCGTCTTATAAATGATAAAAAAAATTAAGACCCGTATTTTTTTATTTGGTCGAAATTACCAGAAACTACTGAGATATAACGTATTATACCGCGCTCTGTAGTCGGAGTCGCGGGAAACAGCTAGTAAATAATAGAAATCAAATTCGTAAAACTTGTTCTTTTGTTTGAAACTGACAAATGTACGGACGACAGTAGCTCAAGCTGCCCGAAACTGTCAAATATTCCCAATCAACCTTCAGCTTCAATGCTTTGAGGATAAAGTTGAAAATCTAATAAAGAAATCTCACAGATTGTAGCAGTTTCATGTACTAGAGTGTAGTAAAGAAACGGCACACAAAAAATATCGCTCGTTGCTGACTTTGAACTTCATGTCACGAGTTCGAGACGCGGGTAATGAAATTGTTTTTGGATATTTTTCAAAGTGTTGTTTGTTTTTTTTATACGTAGCGTACTTATTAGGTAAAACACAATACAGTGCTTATAACAATTAAATTAAAAACAAATTATAATCCGCATTTTTATTAAAGTTATTTAACATTGTACCTGTGAATAAAATGTCAGTCCTAAATCTCACAATCAAAGTTTTCGCACCCTTTCACAACCGTAGTACAATCCTTCGTACAAAATGTCGGGGCTCATCGCCTCGAGGTAAGCCAGTGCTCGCCAAGCTGGACTAATTTGGCGGTATTATATACCCACAGACACAGGTATAACAGAATACCCCGAGATATTCGCTCAGAGTAATCACCATATCCATCGAAAATTAGACACCTACGAGGATGATGGCGAAACTTCACAGCTAGCTCTTGACCCCCTTTTGTACCGAATTTAATTTGAAATAAGTACCCAGGTAAAGTTTTGCAGTTTATTTGCCCTATCTTAGCGCAGGACATTTGGTTTTATTTTTAACCGACTTCAAAAAGGATTAGGTTACTCAATTCGACCGTATATATGCTTTTTTTTTATGTTTGTTCGCGCATAACTTCGTCGTATAAGAACCGATTTTGATCATTCTTTTTCTATTGGAAAGAAGACGTTCCCAAGGTGGTCCCATGATAAGGATATCAGGGTTTGATGGTGGAAGACTAGAGAAAACAAGGGAAAATTTCAAAAATTGCAGGGGCGATTAGTGCATTTCTTAGCATTTTCATTAAGTATTTTAAAGCACTACAATTTAATAAAGGTCTGGAGTAGATCTGATGATGGAGCCGGGAGACAGTCGAAGGCACTCCTCAATAATTCACAGCAGCTACCTTGTGTTTGTGCTTGAATAATTTGTATTTACAAGAACCTTACACCTAGATGGATGGTGACTGTCATTAGGGAGCTGATGATGATGACAAAGGTCAGTTCAGGGAACTCCTAAACGATTTACAGTAGCTACCTTGTATTTGGACTCAATTCATTTATATTGTTGAGACCTTGCACTCATTGGATCAAAATAATGCTCTGCAGTAAATTTGATAATGAAGACCATAGGCAGTTGAGGGAATACTTACGGGTAAAAATTAAAGTAAACAAAATTACGTCGTTTCCCAACTATATTTGCGTCAGCTTCCAGTCTGACCGGATGCAACAAAAGTGTAAAATAAAAGCTTTTTTACAAAAAAAAAAAAAAAACAACCGACTTCCAAAAACCACTACAAAGTGAAAAATAACTAATTTCGGAAGTCGGTGTCCAAAATGAATATATAAAACCAAAGACACCGACCGAAATTAGTTATTTTTCACTTTGTAGTGGTTTTTGGAAGTCGGTTGTTTTTTTGTAAAAAAGCTTTTATTAATAGACAGATTGGTGCCGATTGTTGACAGCCTGCCTCCGTGGCGTAGCGGTAGCGAACGCAACCGCTGCGCAACGAGGCGCGGTTTCAATCCCCGTACAGTGCAAATTCATGCATACAAAGAATATGAATATTTGCACTGGTCTGGTCGTGCCTCGGAAAGCACGTTAAGCCGTTGGTCCTGGTTGCCATACGAACATCTAATGGCAGTCGTTACGGGTTGTTGGAGCCCTCAAAAGTCCAACAATTGGTTAAACTGCGATGCTTCGATATCGCCTTCGGGTTGTGGAGGTCAGACGGCAGTCGCTTCACGGAAAATGTCGAAGTTTAGCCAGAATCAGCAGTTAGACTGGTAAAGCGGACTTCAGACTCCAAAGCTGACAAAGCTTCGGATGCGACTGGGATTAACGCTCAGATGATGATGAGATTGGTGCCGATTGACTTGTTCATAAACTAATTTCAAGTAAAGTATACCTTTGTGTTTCTATTTTATTAAGAAAAGGACAGAAGATAACATTTGAGTTTAATCCTGTCAAATTCTGTTCTGTTTTTCTCGGTGGTAGGCCATAACATCGGCTGCCGGCAGAAGTTACCACCCACCAGACAAAGTCATGCCGCCAAATTCGTCGTGTTCCGGTAAAACCGTATGGGTCTGAGCAGTAATTTATTGTGTTGCGATGTGTGCCGGGTACGATGCGCCAAATGTTGTTGTGTCGGGAGTTTGGTCGTGGAGAGTCTCCAGATCAATCTCCCTCCGGCTCAGCATCGTTGGTCGTGTTGGTTTTGGGTTTAACATTGCAACACATTTTTTTTTTTTTTTTTTTTTTTTTTTTTTTTTTTTTTTTTTTTTTTTTTTTTTTTTTCGCTGTGGGAATGCCTTTACGCACCGTACCCCGAAGGGCGTGTGTGGGACTCGCCCAGCCGAAGCCGGGAATACCCACTAAACCCACAGCGACACTCCGGCATCGCCATACTGGCGGAGGAGTGGGAAACTAGCGCAGCCTGAGCTACCTCTCCCCCGCCGGCGAAACCCGCCTAGTTGGGCGGGCCCTCAATTGCCCCTCCTGGGGAGGGGCCGTGGCTCCCGCGTGATGAACGATGTAAGGCGGGCGTCGGCCTCACGCCCGCCGCTCACCTCAGGGAGGGAGAAAGCGGGCGAAATCCCGCCTTCTCCTCCCCCTACGCCGCCTGCGGAGCGCCGGAGCGAGGGGATCCTCTTCCCGCTCGCGCTCCGCGGCCTCCTTCTGCGACATCACGACCTCGCAGAAGGAGGCCATCGCCACCCAAGCCTCCTCGCTCCCCACCATCGCTCTGACGATGGCGGGCAGCGAGAGGTCCCCTCCAACCACCGCGACAAGATCGCGGCGCGGCACGGCCCACGACGGGCACACCGCGAGGGTGTGTTCCGCCGTGTCCCCCGCCGCGCCACAACCATGGCACGACGGTGTCTCCTCTCGTCCTATCCGGTGCAGGTACCTGCCGAAGCAGCCGTGACCGGAGGGCACCTGCACCAGACGGAAGGAGAGGAATCCGTGACGCCTGTCGAGCCAGTCCTTTAGGACCGGCCCGACGGCGTCGAGGGTACGGCGGCCGAACACCGCGGAGGCGAGGTCCCGCGTCCAATGCTGGACGATGGCGTCCCTCGCCTCCCGGCGGACGGCTTCCCTCACTTCTGGGGCCGGACGCTCGCCCGGCGCCCTGCGCCCCGCCGTCCACTCGTACACTCTGGCGAGCACCCACGCCTCGAGCTCCCAAGGCGGGGTGCCCGCCAGAGCGCACGCCGCTGCGAAGCCCACCGTGCGGTAGGCCCGCGATGCCCGCTGGGCGATGGCCCTTTGGGGCGTCCGAAGGGCGGTGAGGTTCTCCCTCCTATTGATGGAATCCGCCCAAATAGGGGCCCCATAAAGGGCCATACTCCGCAGTATGCCGGCGTATAGACGCCGGCACCGCATGCTGGGCCCCCCCAGGTTTGGCATCAGCCACGAGAGGGCTCCCGCAGCCTTCAGCAGGCGCGTCGACAGCCCGCTAAAATGCGGGCCAGAGCGCCACCTGCTGTCCAACGTGAGGCCCAGATACTTCATCTGGGCCTCGACCCTGATCCTGACGCCCTCCACAAAAATGTGGGCGTCAGGTGGGGGGCGCTGCCGGGGGCCGTGAAAGAACACGGCCTCCGTTTTGTGCAGCGCCACCTTCAAGCCCAGGCGGCGGATCCTTCCCGCCACCAAGGATCCGCCCGCCGACGCTAAACTGGCCGCCTCCCGGAAGGTGCTCCCGCGGGAAGTGAGGAGAGTGTCATCTGCATAGCAGATGACACCCGTGCCTCGAAGGAGGGTTCCCCGCAGGAGCCAGTCATAACCGACGTTCCACAGAAGAGGCCCTAAAACAGACCCCTGTGGAACGCCGGCTTCAGCAGCGTATCGCCGGAGCTGGCCAGCCCCGTCTACGAGGAGGACAGCACGGTCCTCCAAGTAGCTGGCCAGGAGGCCCCGTAAATACAGGGGCACTCCGTGGTACCGGAGCGCTTCCAGGATGGTGGAGTGGGGGACGGAATTGAAGGCGTTGGCAATGTCGAATGACACAGCCAACACTCCATCCCCCACTCGCACCGCCTCTGTCACCTGGCCCTTTAGACGGGCCAGGTAACATTGCAACACATGGCTCAACTGCCGTCATCCTTCGTTCATCCTTTATTCCTAAGTTTTTTAAGTGAATAGGCTTAATAAACTAGTGCGCTTTACCATCAACGATTGCATCACTGCTTACCATCAGGCGGGATTGCAGTTAAGCACTAGTTTATAATTATTAGAAAAAAAAAGGTTCAACGCTCTGTGTCGTCTTCATTTTTTGTTTAGGTATATAAAAAAAGAAAAGGTACGTGTCGTTTTTGGGAATCTGACTGACGGACTAATTAGTTTTTTTGAGTCAACTACCCTATAAGCATTTTCTCGATGGCAGCCCGGAGTTTAGAAGTTAATCTGGTGAGACCTCATGCCTCAGAAAGCACGTAAATTCGTTAGTCTTGCGCCTGCGCATCTCCGCTAAAAGTAATTGTGTTCTGTGCTGCGCATCCCCGGTTGTGTCCGATTGCCGCCCCATGGACCATAAGAGTAAATGAACAGACAGTGGCAGCTCTTTGCGCAAACACTTGTCTTCTATTACATCTCTCAGGGGAAATTGTTCAAAGGGAAATAATTATTTATTACTAGCTGTGCCCCGCGGTTACACCCGCGTCAGCTTCTAGCCGAATGAGCTCAGTTGATATAAACTAAGCGCCTGTTAAAATAATGGGTGTAATATGTAGTACGTCCGCGTTTGCTCCCGTTTCCGCCACATTTTTTGTTCCTGCTCTGCTCCTATTGGTCATAGCGGGATGTTTTATAGCCTATGTCCTTTCTCAGGCTCTAGACTATCTGTGTACCAAATTTCATTACAATCGGTGCAGTAGTTTTGGCGTGAAAGCCGGACAGACAGACAGACAGAGATAATTTCACATTTATAATATTAGTATGGATATTGTCTCATATTAAACAACATTGTCTCATGTTAAAAAAACTAAGTCCCGTCGTACTGCGTGTATCAACCCTTACGTTGTTGACATTGCTACGACCTGGACGAAGCGTTTCGCCTTGTCTTTTATACCACGTATATCGAGGGACTGGAACAATTTGTCAGCGGTGGTGTTTCCGTCGGACTACAATTTAAGTGTCATCAAGGCTAGAGTGAATAGGCTCTTTATAAACTAGCGCGGTTTACCATCAGCGATTGCGTCACTGCATACCACCAGGCAGGATTGCGGTCAAGAACTAGATTGAAGTTAATTAAAAAAAATCAAAACGAAATAATTATTTATTAGGTACATTGTTTCATATTAAACTTAACCGTTGATATAATATTAAACAGATATGATATGCTCTAACAAATTAACCGAAATAAATGTGCCGATCGGAGCAGCAGCACACACATGCAAATTTTTTATTCTGCGTACATTTCACACGTTGGTACAGTGTGAGTGAGATGGGGCGCAATCTAAAGCATAGAGAAGAAAAAGATGGCTAGTGTTAATCATTTGCGCTGTTAGTGTTTGTCGTTTGTTTTTACGAGTTTTTCGAGAGTGACTAAGGCAAGAGATTAGAATTATAATCTTTTGTACGCTACAAGTTCAATGCGCTAGTACACAAACTAAGCAATCTCATTACACCACCGCTCCTGCAACTCATTGGCTCAGTGTAGCCATCAATCTGAGTGACAAACATTTGATATTTGAGAAATGAAAGGCTTTGCGCCCACGCACCTGCTGCGACCGGATTACGTTTCACCGCCTAATATGGTGCGTCCTGTACCGATTGGCGATAGAAGCTTAGAGTATGAATTAGATAAGTTCTACATGGCATTAGACAAAAGGTAAAAATCTTTCTTTTTACGGTACAATCCATACTAATATTATAAATGCGAAAGTATATCTGTCTGTCTGTCCGGCTTTCACGCCAAAACTACTGAACCGAGTAATGAAATTTGGTACACAGATAGTCTGGAGCCTGAGAAAGGACTTATGATATATAACATCCCGCTATGACCAATAGGAGCAGAGCAGGAACAAAAATTGTTGTGAACATGGGAGCGAAGGCGAGCGTACATATTGCTCCCATTATTTTAACAGCCGCTTATAAACTGAAGTTCACGCGAACGGAGTCGCGGCCAACAGCTAGTAATTCATAACTTATTTAATTTAAACCCTTATAAATTCAGAATACGGATAGTTCAACACCCACGATACAGGAGAAATAAAGTAATAAAATAAAAATATTGTTTAAAGAACTAAAAATATGCCATAATTTTTGTATATTAAGCGCCTCACGCTTTCTTTTTTTAATTATTTTTAACTTTTTAGTTTGATATTTTTTAGAAGAATGGTTTTTTAGTTTTTTAAACTTTATTTATTTTCAACTTTTTAGTTCGATATTCTTTTTTAATAAAAAATGAACGAACGGAAGTATAATTTTTTTTTTTTTTTTTTTTTTTTGGATTGAAAGCCATAATCCCCACGCTTGGCAGGCGGGATGGGGATCGCAGTAATTTAATATTCCACAGGAGAAGCGCTGCTGCCCGCTTCCTGGTGAGAGCTCACTTTTGTCGCCTCTTACGACACCCACGGGAAGATATGGGTCGGTACTATTCTAAGCCACACGGGAGAATCACTCCTGATAAAAAACTGGTATTCACCTGCATTCCCTAGACTGTAAGCCGACCGTAAAATGCTAGACCACTGATGATGATGGTTATATAACGTCTCTTTCTCTTGTTACAGCTAACACATTGAAGTCACCATGGCGACCAAGTCGTACAGCAAGCACAAGGAGTACAAACAGTACTCCAGTAGCGGTAATACCATCCCCTACACAGACGAGGCATTCGGTAATTCACTCACCTTCTATTGACTCCACCATCAGCAGGGTTTGCATAACACACTCATCATCATATCAGCGTTAATCCCAGTCATAGCTTTTCAAGCTTTGGAGCCACAACCCGAGGGCGACATCGAATCATTGCAGTTCCAATTGCTAGACTTTTGAGGGCTCTAACAACCCTAACAACTGCCAATAAATGTTCGTATGGCAACCGGGACCAACGGCTTAACGTGCTTTCCGAGGCACGACCAGACCAGTGCAAATATTCATATTCATGCATACAAATATTAGCACTGTCTGTTGCGTAACGCACTATCAGTAGCAATGGATTTCATTTTGACAGTTCAACACCATTCATTGCGTTGTTTACGTTATTTAGCAAACACATTTTTCAAACATATGCAGCAATGAATTAGCATTTTTTTCTCGATTTTAAATAGATTTTTGAAACTTCAGGTTACATACAGCTATCTAAATTTCCTGATCCTAACTCTTGCAGATATGATGAAATCCGAGCTGATACCGAAGGGCAGCAAGCTCGACTCCTTGGGCCGCAGCGGAGGAGGAGGCACCCGGGAGTACCACTATGAGTACAAAGAAGAAAAGCATCCCTCCGGGAAGTACGACCGTAAAGACCTGCATACTGTTGAGGTAAGTAAGAAATTCGATTACCGCTACTTAGTCCAAAAGCAAGTTATAGTAATATTATACGAATATGAACCTACGTCTTATGCAGTTAATATACTTATTCGTTTACATGAACGTGAGTACTTGATACGCTGTTCATGAATCCAAAGCCCGGATATTTTATCAATAGGACATTTGCCTAAAAAAACTAATTAGTCCGTCAGGCAGATTTCTAAAAAATACTAGACACGTATCTTTTCTTTTTTCTTATAAACAAAAAATGAAGACGACACAGTGCTTTGAAAACTCGTGTGACGTCACTGCACGCTACACTTTTTAGCGGCCAGTGACGTCACCAACCATCACTCCTGATCTTTGATGCCTTTTATACAATATGTAAAGAAAACCCTTTTATACAATATGTAAAGAAAAACGCGCTGTGTCGCAGCGCGTTGAAAACTCGTGTGACGTGTCACTGCACGCTACACTTTTTAGCAGCCAGTGACGTCACCAGCCACACTCCAGGGGCCCTAGTCTGCTATTGCAATAGTGTCAAAATGCTCGACTTTTAATATCATAATGACCGATTTTCACAAAATCCTTAATCTGCTAACAAAATGGCGTGCCAAGTGGTCAATCACTGAACGAAATGGCATAAAACGGTAAACTGGTAAAAAATCACAAATCAATGACTGACATACGCGGTAACCTGCTAAAATTTTGACAGTTCTTTTGATCAATGAACTGTCATTTTGACGGCTCCATACAATCATAGCTTTTCGTCACGAGACAGTTCGATGGTAGTGAGAATATTTTAAAAATCTAGCGCTTTTTATTGTGTTTGTGAACTATTTAAACATGTTTTCTCTTCGAGCAACCATTCTAGAACTAGCCAACGCGATTGATGGTAGTGAAAGAAGGCGAGCAGAGAGGATAAGGCGTCGTAGAACCCGTCGCTTAACTAGAATGAGTACAAACCCCTTTACTGATATTTCCGAGGCGGAATTTGTCAAAACATTTCGCCTTGGAAAGGTCTCAGTAAGGGGGTTAATTATTGAACTTATTCCCCATATGGCTAGACCGCGTCGAAATGATAGCCTATCGGCGGAAATCAAGGTAAGAAAACTGAATTTTACCTTGATTTGACCTTGATTTATTATTCTAAAGCTATAGGTAAACACGAAATAGAATGATTAATGTTACATTTTTATTGCAGATTCTAATAGCACTTGCTTTTTATGCGTCAGGGTCCTACCAAAATTTGATTGGACAGAGTGCCCTCCATAATGTATCGCAAGTAAGTGTCTCAAGAGCCATTAACGAAGTGACTGAGGCAATAAATAAAATATATCACAAATATATAAAATGGCCAACACAGTGCAATGAAAGAAATGTTATAAAGGCTAGGTGAGGAATGAAATATAACTAGGTACCCTAATTCTTTGTATTTCTTGTTGTAAGTGAGCAAAAAAATTTATCTCCTAAAATTCACAGATTCTATCAGAAATTTCAATTTCCTGGCATCCTGGGTTGTATTGATGGCACTCACGTAGCAATATTAAGGCCGCACATACATGAGGAACGCTACTATAACAGAAAAGGCTTCCATTCCCTTAATGTTATGATAGTAAGTATTGGGTAGTAACTAAAAATTTGGACAGTGCTTATGTAGATATGGCCCAAATTTTTACTAATGAATTATATTATGTCTTTAATATAATAGTAACTATTTTGTATACTATTTAATTTATTTACAGATTTGCGATGCCGACTTAAACATTTTATGTGTGGATGCAAGCAACCCTGGCTCCGCACATGATTCCATGGTATGGCAGAGTCATCCACTCAGTCACCATTTAAAGCAAATCACAGAAAATACTAATGAACAGGTGTTTTTATTAGGTACCTATTACAAAAAAGTCTTTTATCAAGTTTTTGTGTTAGTGTTTATTGAATGAATGATTATAATTTTCAGGTGATAGTGGGTATCCACTAAGAAAAACTATGATGACGCCAATCCTGAACACTGTGGACGGGACACCACAACATCACTATTATGTGAAGCATGTGACTGCACGCAATACAGTGGAGCGTTGCATCGGTGTATTAAAAGCACGTTTCAGGTATCGAGTTGCATTGCAATTGTGTTAAATACTCAAAATCAGTGACTATTTTCATTCTGAATAAATTTCTTATTTAGAATGCTTCCTTGTACAGACAACAGTACATCAAGCTACTACAATCTGTAAGATTTCTTGTTAGATTTTCAACTTTATCCTTAAAGCATTAAGGCTTAAAGTTGATTGGGAATATTTAACAGATTCGGGTATCTTGACCTGCTGTTGTCCATACATATATGTCAGGCACAGTCATCATCATCATCATCTCAGCGTTAATCCCAGTCGCATCCTCAGCCTTTCAGCTTTGGAGTCTGGGGTTCGCTTTACCAGTCTTAACTGCTGATTTTGGCTAAACTTACATATTTTCCATGAAGCAACTGCCATCTGACCTCCACAACCCGAAGGCGATATCTAAGCATTGCAGTTCGACCAATTGTTAGACTTTTTGAGGGCTCCAACAACCCGTAACGACTGCCACTAGATGTACATATAGCAAGCGGGACCACCGGCTTAACGTGCTTTCCGAGGCACGACCAGACCATTGCAAATATTCATATTTATGCATACAAATATTTGCACTGTGCGGGGATCAAACCCGCGCCTCCTTGCGCAACGGCCACGTTCGCTACCGTTACGCCACGGGTCAATGTAAATAAAAGTTAGTCTATCAAGATGTGTTTTATTGGTTTTATTAAAGTAAATTTGACTTTTTGCAGGTGTTTGCTTGCAGCACGTGCTTTACACTATAGTGCAGAAACTGCAGGCAAGATAGTGAATGCTTGTTGCATATTGCATAATATTGCAAACATGGCAAGGGCACCATTGCCATCTGACGAAGTTTATGCAGAAGCACTTCGCTTGCAACAGGTATGTTACACTATTTTGGAATTTTATTAGTTGACATAAATAATACTACTATTTTATAAAAAATCAGCTTTTATTTAACAATATGAAACTTGACTTTCAAGGTAATAGAAACATCTGGAATATAAATATACTATATAAAACAAAAACAATTTACAATAATGTAATAATAACAAATTAATAATCAGTCTTCATACATTGATCTAATCAGTCTTATCATTAATCTAATCAGTCTTATCATTAATCTAATCAGTCTTTATCATTAATCTAACTAATCAGTCTTTAATCATTAATCTAATCATTCCTTTATCTTTAATCTAACACAGGAGGACAATAATCACGCAGCACATAATTACGAAGAACACCGTAGGGTGAATAGGGAGCTTCTCGAAGGTCGGGCACTGCAGCAGGCTCTCGTTGATAGACTGTGGAGAAATGCATAAAATAAATTAACAGGTATGTATTGTAAGCCCACCTCAACAAAGTACGAAAATACACTAATTTTATATTAAAATGATTCAACTCTTTGTTACAGGTCCACAGCATTGCGCAGAACAAATTAATAAATAAATCAATGCTCTTTTTATAAACACTGTTTCATTTAATAACTACAGTCATTTGGAATCCCTTACCTCTTGTATATTATATAATGATTTATTCAGACTCTGAATCCGATGATAGAAAAAGGGTGCGGACTTTCTGTAAAAATAAAAAAAATTCTTTATAAAAGTTACAACTTAAGTATTAGAGTAACAATACATATGTCAATTATTCTGGCCAATATATAACTATTTGAGCCTATACCTAACACAAGGTTTTAATCTTAGCTGAAGGGGTATTATAGTAACTTTTATTGTTTATGTAACAATATTAAACTTTACTTTTAAAGCTTTAATACTTATTGTGGGTATGTTTGTAGCACACACAATGAGTAGAAGTTCTAATTTTGAGTGAAACTAAACTTTCATAAAAAAATCATTACTTAGGTAATTACCTTTTTTGATACAGATGTCATAAAGGGGCCTAAAAGGTCCACCATTTTTTCTGTATGTTTTTCAATCGCTGCTGCTAGGTTATTGATGGCGTCAGCATGTGTCAACGTCGCGTCTGCGCTTCTTGATTCGATAGCCTCCAGTCGTCTATGAGCAGCTTCGAGAGCTGATTGCTGTTGGTCCCTTTCTATATACAAAAATACTTTGTTACATCATGCAACATAATTTGGCCTAGCGATGATAGTCAACAAATAATTGCAAGACTTTACCTTCTGCGTAACGCCGTGTAGATATTTGGCGACGGCGTCGCTTTGGAGGCTGGTCAACATTGGATGGGCTCATCGGAGGCTGGACAATACTTAATGGCTGATTGTTTAAATTTTCATATACCACACTAAAAAAATAAACAATTACATTACATTAGTCTCCTTTATCTTATTTATTTAAACTCATCTGCAGTTATTTATAGTATACCTTATTTCCTGTGTTTGTATGTTTTCCACATGTTCATCTGTGGGAATTATAATTGGTTCTTCATAATTATCCAATATTCTGTAAATATAAAAATAAATGATATTATCATATTTGTTAAGAAACTAGTTATAAACACTAAATGATGAAAGCTTAGCAAAAAGAAAAAAAACAGACTACCAAGCACTTACGAGAAAGAACTGTTTTGAGGTTGAACGTTGGCATCAACCACGGAAAGGGTGACAGATGGCTATTTAACAAAAAAACAATACTGTTAATTAAACAAAGCAAGTAAGTTAAATATAAAAGTAAATAAATATATGTTATACATAAATAAACATGCAACTTGCTTCCTAATGTGCATTATGAGTACAACAGTTTAGGATGAAATGAAAAGATAAACCTAATGTTCCAATGCTTACTGTGAGTGGGTTATGCCGTACACCCGGAAGTGGCTCTCCTACATCTCGCCCTAACAGGGTATATAAGCGCTCTTGGAGCGGGGTTAGTGAAATTTTTTTTGCAGGACCACCACCTAAAACAGGTTATAAAATTATTACATACAGCTTTATAATTCGGCAAGGCTGTCAAAAGAAAAGTATTGCTTACCTGTTGCGCTTACTTCACTCTTCTGTGATTTGATTTTTTTTAGTGTTTTACTTTTAAACTCATTGTAGAACTGAAACAAGTACAAACATTAAAATAATGATACATTTTATATGCCTACCTAATTATGCTGTATTTAGATACTTACTGTACGCCACTCTGTCGGCGATTTATTGGGGCAGTCCACTGATATGGAATTTAAAATTTGGGCGATTTCAGTCCAATATCGCTTAGATAAACTTCGGCCTTCGTTTGTGCGGCTGCAGTGGCCAAGTGCCAGTTCTTGGTGGTTTTCTAGATAATCCATTAGAGCCGAAATTTGCTCAGTTAGCACCATTTTCAATTAAATATTAAATAAAACAAATGCTTAAAAAATATTAGTCGTCAAAAACAATAACAGTAAGTATGTAGTAATGTCATATTCAACTTTGACAGCGAAACAGATAAAATATTGTTTAGTTTTATAGTTACACATTAATGTTTTTTGCTATTTAAGAAATATTTTCTTGTTCAGACTGCTTATTATATTCATAATTAATATGTAAAAATAATATTAATAAAATCTTGCATTACGAAATGTTCAAATTGGTTAGTAGTTTTTAGAAACTCATTTCTACTAACGAGTTTTATAGTAATGGCAATACAGCAATGACCATTACGTTACGAGGCCAATGACCGATGACCAATGTTCTTTAGGATATTATCAGATTACGGGCTAATAGCAAAATGAGAATGGAAACGTGCTGGAATGACAAAATTATACAAAATAGCAGACTAGGCCCCCTGATCTTTGATGCGTTTTGTATTAGTAAATTTTTATTGATATCGTAAAACAAAATACCTATACGTATCCAATATTCTATAATCTGAATGACGGACTAAATAGAATCATATTTTTGTTACCCAGGAAACATCCCTATTGTAGGGCTGATTTTTAGGGTTCCATGCCTAAAAGGTAAAACGGAACCCTATTCATGAGACTTCTCTATCCGTCTGTCCGTCCGTCTGTCACCATGCTGTAATCACATGAACCGTAATAGCTGGAAAGTTAAAATTTTCAGAGATTATGTATTTTTGTTGCCGCTATAACAACAAAAATACTAAAAATAAAAAGTTTTGCGGTTTTTTTTTCATATTAATAACGGAAATAGATAGACGCTGGAAATGTTCACAGTATATTTGGTTATATATTAAAATTCAAAATAAATAATTAAAATAAAATAAATATTGAAGAGGGCTCCCATACAACAAACGTGATTCTCAACTTTATTCAAGGTATAATTTGGAAAGTTTTACAGTTCCTACATTCAGAACTGTCAGATGTCAATTTTGTACCATGAATAAAAATCGTCTGTCGCTTGAACAATCAGCCCTTTTTTTTTTTTTTTTTTGACGCTGTGGTAATGCATTTACGCACCATACCCCGAAGGGCGTGTGTGGGACTCGCCCAGCCGAAGCCGGGAATACCCACTAAACCCACAGCGGCACAACGACATCGCCTGAGTGGCGGGGTCATGGGAAAATGGCACAGCCTAACTACCAATCCCCCGCCGGCGATTCCCGCCTAGGGCGGGCCCACAGTGGTCCCTCCACTCCACAGGGAGGGGCCGGGCTGGGTACGTCTTTTTGTGCGAGAAGACGCAGCAGCCAAGGGTTTTTTAGCGAGGTGTCCTTCCTCTTAGCCCCACTCGTTTGCCCGGAGGCAAACGGGGCCCCCAGCTCCTCTCAATGAGGAGACCGGGTTGCCCGACGGTGACCCGGAGTTCGGGTCACGTCAGCCACCTCAAGTGGTGGCCGACCCGCCGCACGTGTGACCGCCGAAGCGGTCCCCGCATCTGGTTTTGGTCCGCGCCGGTAAACCGGTAACCCCCATATCTGGGGGCCGTTCCCCTATCCGCCACCTGGGGACGCGTCCGATGGCAGGCCACTCAGCCCTGACTTAACCAACCAACGCCAGATAACTAGATATCCGAAGAACAATTTAAAATTTTTAACAGTTCTTCCATACAAAATCTGTCAGTCGTGTGCCAGGGCCACGGTCATCATCATCATCCTAAGCCGAAAAGCGGACCCCGGGCTCCAACGCGAAAGCCGCGGATGCAACCGGGATAAACGCTACGTTTATCCCGGTTGCATCCGCGGCTTTCGCGTTGGAGCCTGGGGTCCGCTTTTCGGTGCAATCTCTTCCATTTCGTACGGTCTTTAGCATCCTGTAGTGTGAGATTGTTGACACGCATGTCATCTCTTACAACGTCAAGCCAGCACTTCTTTGGTCTATCCCGCTTGTTCCGGCCCGGCGGAGGCGCCATGGCAAGACATTTGTTACCCACGTAACTTGCCGGTTTTCGTAAGACGTGATCGTACCGGCGTAGGCGATACACTTGCAGTTTGTCTGCTAAGTCACGGACACAAAGACTGCCACGGGTGCACACATCCACCGCAGCATATTCAATTCCGTGACACGCAGCTCCTGCTTGTGTCGCTCAAGCACAGGCCACGCCTTACTGCCATACAGACGAACAGGTCTAATGATGGTGTACCAGGGCCACGGTAGCTCCTTCAAATGACCCACGACCGTGGTTGGGTGCAGCGGACTTGATGGTAAACCTAATCTTGTATGGCGTCCTTTAGATCGGTATTTATGTTGAACATATATCACCATATCTACCAGTCCGAGCACAGTTGTCAAATCCTGCTTCGCTTTCTTAAACTTCAACTCTTGATCAAAGCCCCTGTGAAATAGATAGGAATCACAATTATACCAATACCACGTGTAACAAATTATAGAAACTCTTTGAAAATTATATTTCACAATAATGGCGGATATCGCCAATGACAGTCAAAAAAGACGGCCGCGTGAACCGTCTACGAGGGTAGTGAGATATTTCAATGTTCTTTATGAATTATTTACTGAATGCACTTTTTATTACATAAATCACGGCTTTTATTTAGTAAACGACACTATAAATAGCGTGACACTCATCTTAGCTTTCCCGCCAAACTTCTCTCCCACTTTATTCTCCCGCCATTCCACTGAGGTGACATTAGTGACAGCTACCCCGCTTGTATGTACAGACGTCAGCAGATCAATCTACTACAATCTGTCAGATTTCTTTATTAGATTTTCAACTTTATCTCTAAAGCGTTACGGCTTAAAGTTATTTAGTGGGTATATGAGAGTTTCGGTTAGCTTGACCTGCTGTCGTCCGTACGAGATTGATACACTACAATAATGACGTACCTAGTTGGAAAAGACACTGAAACGAGATTTTCATCCTGAATTTGATCTATTTTGCCTTTAACTTGCTTTAGTATAACTGACATTATGTTTAATCGTAAAATCAGTTTTACGAGCCGCCCGTCAATAAAACGGCTGTAAACATCTGAACTGCAAAAGTATGACATCATTGCTGGCTCAGTGCATTACTCACAGACTAGCTAATTAGACTATCGAATCTGTTTATCGAGTTGTTGAAAGTTTGGATTTCTTGAAACTGGTTTAAAATATCTCCGCGCAAATTTTATGTAACTGTGGCGATATCGACTAATTCGATACCCACATCACTAAGATCGAAGTGTTGTATAGAAACTTGAGGCGTCAGGGATTTCAGACCAGCTCCCAGAGCACTGGCTTACTGCGTAGATGAGACCACCATCTGATCAAACACCCCAGGGGACACTGCCTACACCTCTCACCATTGCACCTAAGTCTAACAGCAGTCATCCAGATCCTAAAAGCCACGTAACTCGTTCAGGACGCCATGTCCGTTTCAAGACGCTCATCGACGTCTAAACTATGAAGATTATTAATTTTGTTTTGTTTTCTTCTTTCGAAATTTTTGTTTATTTAAGGTAAATTATTTTTGTGAGTCTGTAAGAAATTATTTTAAGTAAATAATGTAAATTATTTTTGTGCTTTTGTAAAAAAATATTTTATGTTATGGGGGGTTATTTTTCGCCGTGGGGGGTGGTGTGGCGATATCGACTAATTCGATACCCACATCACTAAGATCGAACATCACTAACACCGGAGGTTCGCGCCCGGGTTTTGACAGGACGAACGGGCGCAGAAAACTGTAAAAGTGGCTAGCTATCTGTGAGTCCGTTATGATGGAGGGATACGAACGTTTTATTCAATACCGTCTCCCACCTCATAACTATGAAGTCAAAAGTTGAGAATGTTGTCTAAGAAATTGTAAAAGGTAACGGTAGAAATTGTTACGCGTTGCATAGACCAATGGATATTTTTTTTTCACATTCTAATCTAGAAATAACTAGTTCCAATCAATCCAGCGATGTCCACTGCAAGAGTTAATAGACAACGTTATTTTTTGTATTGCGAAACCCGAAACACGTGTCCAGTATTTTTAAGTAAAGAAGCCATGTACAAAATTTCAAAAAGATATCATAAAAAATCACAAAGTTATGAGCTCGTTATCTTGTCTCAACAAAAATATGGTCAACGCACCGTTCGCCCGCTCGCGCCTGCAGCGAAGTGGCGCGTACTATCTACCGCCGTCATCATCGTCGTTTATGAATGAACCTCTTTAACACTGTGGTGTTTATTCATAAAGAAGATTTAAGTTACGTTAAAAGGTCAAAAATGTCATCATCATCATCTCAGCGTTTATCCCGGTTGCATCCGCGGCTTTCGCGTTTTAGTCCGGGGTCCGCTTGCACTAAAAGGTCAAAAATGTATGGTTAAAGAATTGCTATTCACTAGTTAACTTTAAGCAGTGTTTATGAATAAGAGGGATTATGGTCGAAAAATGTGCCTACTCAAGTGCTGTTAGCGTGTTGCGCAATTAAATCATTGCACTGCATCCAGCCTTTCCCAGGCGCTTATTCCGATCATTGGTTGATCATCATAATATTTGGTTTACCTTTGACTGTTTCTAAGTCACAGCTCGTGGCTAAATAACAGCCGCACAGATCGATCGATCAGTTTAAGCTACGTTTGCCGCGGTTGGTTTCTGGATGGGTGACCGTTACATACCGAGATCCCTTCGTTCCTCGGAAAGCACGTTAAGCCGTTGGTTCCGGCTGTCATTTGTAGATCTTTATTGACAGTCGTTACGGGACGTCCGAAGTACGAAAGTTTGACAACCGGTCTTGCCAAGATAACGAGGCTTGCAATACCGTAATATCGTATTAGTATGACCATCCTAACATACCAAGAGTTCTCTGTGCTTCGGAGCACAACCAATTTAGTATTAGCAAGCGATGTATTTCTAGCTGTATTGTCCATTTTACCCATTGATGTACCCTACACTATTTGTACTGGGTAAGGTAGGGTTCACGTTAAAAGTGCGACGGTATTTTGTGCTCGCAGCGAATGTAGCGAAGCTACTGCGTGGCGAAACGCATAACCCGGGATTGCTGCGGCACCTGGAACTCTGCGTGCCAGATCGGTACGTATGGAGGCGGCGACGCCCGCCCTTGCTTGTTGTGCCTGCGGCCAGAACCAATCTGCTGGCGAAATGTCCTCTTATTAGAGCCATGTAGTTACATGTAGTGAAGGAAGTTCATGAGAGGGTTGATGTACTGTGATTAGAGATGGGCATTTACCCGGTAAAAACCCGAACTATGGGTAAATACCCATTTATACCTATTTTTACCCACCCAATTTTAATTTTTACCGGGTAAAAACTATAATCAGTTTAATTTAGGGTAGATCCGTAGTTGGGTGAATTTTCATTTTATGATTAAATATGATACTTTTTGTGTGACATTGCTTTTTTCTTGAATAATTAAAAACTATCAATAAAATCATGATGTTATTTGAAAAACTAATGTTTTTGTATATTTAAACGATAATTTAAACACCAAATTTAAAAGAAAAACCATGAAATATAAATATCGCATTGAAGTGAATGATGTTGTGTAGACGTAAATGATATCGTCTGTTGAAGTCAATGATAAGATGTAGACGTTAATGATGCAAATGAAACACATAGATTACAATCAGCTCTTCATGGAAGAAATATGAACATTCGAGTACTAATTGTTTAAGACATATGTCTCAAAAAATCTTTGATTTGTTTAAACAGAAAGCAACCAGGCTCAAAAAATAATTAACGTTGGTTTAAATCACAGAAATGTTTTGATTTGAAGCAATAAACAATACACACAAAATAAGACACAAAATGATTATTTAATAAGATATTGTGATTGCTAAACACGTACTTAACAAAATAAAATACACAAAAATCTTTTTTTTTTCTCCAAAGTTACTAGCATCTTTAAAATCATGCGTAGTTGTAGCCCGCGAATTTAATTTTTTCTTTATATTCCAGGTCAGTGTCAGGTTGTATCTTGAACAAAATTTTATAATACATCTTTCTAAGTAAGATTTGTGCTAAGTATAAGCACTTTGATTTTGTTCCTATGGTACAAATCGTAACTTTTTATTTATACACGTCTTCTCTGTAGTTATGTGCTATCATCATTCTGGGTTTTTTGATGTCACTTTTGTTGTTGAGATTTACTTGTAGCCTTAAAATTTGCATTCTTTGATTTCTATTAATTTTCCACAGGTTCTTTATAATATTTATCAACTTAATTATTTTCTTCAATTCGTGATATCTTCTTCCTTTCTGCTTTTTGTACGTCTTCTTTTGTAAATAAACCAATAGGTCTTATCTAAAATCAGTTTCTTCAGAAATTTCATTAGCTTGAACAACTCCAACGCTGTCCAATGCTCCAACAACCAGTCGCTGTCTATCATTATCATCTCAGCGTTAATCCCAGTCGCATCCGAAGCTTTTTCCAGCTTTAAGTCTGGGGTCCGCTTTACCAGTCTAACTGCTGATTTGGCTAAACTTCTAAATTTTTCGTGAAGCGACTGCCGTTTTACCTCCACAACCCGAAGGCGATATTTCTGCATTGCAGTTAGACCAATTGTTGGACCTTTGAGGGCTACAACAACCCGTAACGATTTCTATTAGATGTTCGTATGGCAACCAGGATCAACGGCTGAATGTGCTTTCCGAGGCACGACCAGACAAAGAGTGCAAATACTCATATTAATGTATACAAATATTTGCACTGCGCGGGGATTGAACCCGCGCCTCCTTGTGCAGTGGCCGCATTCGCTACCGCAACGCCACGGAAGCTGTCCTTTTTGGTGCTATCTGTATTTCTTCGAATTTACCTTGCACTGTTTAGGCAATTTCCTTTGTTGACATGGAGTTTTTCTGTTATGGATATCTGTTTCCTTTCTTCTTTACGTTTTTTTTTTTTATTTGGCTCGTTGTTCTTCTTTTTCTAATGCATATAGTTAATGGTCATTTTTTATTTCTCAAACTTGCGTCTTTTGCATAGCCTTTGCTGGGCTAAACGTTCTGCTTTCGTTTTAGCCATAGCTGTACCTGTGTAATCAAATAGAGTTTAAACAATTTAGTTTTATTAATTTACATCTAATAACTTGTTCTATTATTAATAAAATTTAGAGGAACCTAATTGTATTGCTTTTAAAATGCTTAATTTATTACACCGAAATCATTAACCTCCATATAGCGTCATTGTGCTGTCTCGGAGTGTCAATATGGGTTTCGTCCAGGGTACGGAACCATGGATCCTATCTTTGCACTAAGGATCGCCATGGAGAGATACAGATCGAAGAACACGCCTCTGCATATGCTGTTTCTTGATATGCAGAAGGCCTTCGACTGTGTCCCTCGAGGGGTGATCTGGTGGGCACTGAGGTCCAAAGGGGTACCAGAAGCCTATGTTGACATAATTCGAGATATGTACCTCAATTCCGATTCCGTTGTTAGGACCGCTGTTGGTGACACTAAACCCTTCCCCATCACCGTCGGAGTCCACCAAGGTTCCGTCCTTAGTCCGTTTCTGTTCAGCGTGATATTAGACGTTTTGTCGGATAGCATCAGGGATTCACATGAGCAACCTCCTTGGTTGCTTATGTATGCTGACGATATCGCGCTGGCGGACGCGGACAGGAATCGGCTGGTGCGGCGTGTGAATATGTGGAAGGACTCGCTCGAGAACGGAGGTCTGAAACTCAATGTGGCGAAGACCGTGTATATGGCTAGCAACACGACAGACCCCATGTCTGTGCGCATAGGCGGTGACAAGGTCGAGTGCACAGACCAGTTTAAATACTTGGGGTCTGTACTTCACGCGTCCGGCGACATTGATTGCGACGTCAGGGCACGTATTTCCGCAGCTTGGGCAAAATGGCGTGAGGTGACGGGTGTCATTTGTGACCCCAAAATGCCGGTTAAGCTTAAGGGGCAGGTCTATAAGACCATCATTAGACCTGTTCTCCTCTATGGCAGTGAGGCGTGGCCTGTGCTTGAGCGACACAAGCAGGAGCTGCGTGTCACGGAAATGAATATGCTGCGGTGGATGTGTGGAGTTACGCGGAAGGACTGCATCAGGAACTCCCGCATCCGTGGCAGTCTTCATGTCCGTGACATAGCGGACAAACTGCAGGAGGGTCGCCTACGTTGGTACGGTCACGTCTTACGAAAACCGGAATGTTACGTGGGTCACAAATGTCTTGCCATGGCGCCTCCGCCGGGCCGGGGCAAGCGGGGTAGACCAAAGAAGTGTTGGCTTGACGTTGTAAGAGATGACATGCGTGCCAACAATCTCACACCACAGGATGCTAAAGATCGTGCGAAATGGAGGAAATTAAGTAAGAAAGCGGACCCCGGGCTCCAACGCGAAAGCCGCGGATGCAACCGGGATAAACGCTGAGATGATGATGATGATGATGAGCGTCATTGTAAACGTAACAAAAATGTCATTTTCCTCATAAGAAATCATTCACCTCATCTAGAAATTCCCGATGAATGATGTTACGATTAATGACGAAACAAGTTAAAACACATCCCTGTCCAAGCAAACGCAAACCTACAATATAACACTATACTTCATATTTAATACAACTTCAATATTGTTCATGCTCGTTTATCAATAAAATAAAGCAAAATATACTTACCAACAATATTTCCAATCGTTTAATGACGAAATTCGATGACAAATTTAAATCAATTCACTTCAAAACGTAATTTTACTATGTATACATGCAGACTAGTAAGAATCTCCACAACGACTAAAGTGACGCACCGGGGAAGCTATCCGAAATGCATTTGGTTACTGTTATTAAATATTTTCGTTGAATAAATTTCTTGAAACCACAATCGTGGAAACAAATGACGATATTCTTGTGACGAATTTTTAAATGGTTATATAACAATGTCAGGGGTAAATCTCGATTTAAGAAAAGTAATAAATATTCAGTTTATACTTAAAACATTACAAATGAGATTAAATCAAATAAAATTTAAGCCCACACAAATGAGATTTTGAATAATTATTCAACATGGTAATGAAAGTAACGGAGAGGTAAATGATTTCCGCGATACTATTTTTAAATTTTTTATGTAGTATATAATTGTTTTGTTATTTTATTACCTACTAACCATACATAAGTATATAAAGAACAGTGTTAGATATATATTACATAAAGCGTAGTGAATTTTTTTGTGAAAAAATAGAATCACACCAATAATATGCTATTTTGAAAATCCACCCAGTTACATCGTTATTATTATCGCAGATCATATTTTGATCAAGTTACAACCTGATACTGACCAGTAAATTGCAAAAAATTCGACAAAATCTGAATTACACGGGCTGCCACTACGGAACAGGCTATTTGACAGATTTATAATTTTTATCTCGAATTACTTGGTTGCGGTTAAGAAGTTCACCGAAAGTTTTTTTTTTAATTTTAAATACGTATTTCGTAAGAAATATGCAAATAAAAATTCAAAATTCAAATTTTGAATTTTTAAAGTTTAAGTTTTCGGTTCTTAGTGGTGTTTGTTTTTATTTATTATTTGTTGTTGTTATTTAATAAAATGGTTTACAAGTGGTGTGCTGTACCGGGTTGTACAAATAAATCGATAAAAACCCCCAAAAAACAGTTTCTATGTTTGCCGAAAACAAGCGTTGATGCGCGTATGACGTCATCGCGACATTAGCCAATCCGGATCGTTTCACAATGTGTGGCACGAGAAACAAAAAGCTAAACATATTTTTGTGTTTTGTATGTATTAATTGTTATTATTTTCAAACTCAAACTCATTTATTGCATTTTTTATTAAAACTCGTGTAAATGACATAAAGAACCCTCATTTTATGCAATTAAAGCAAAAATCCCAAAAAATGAATACTGTCAAATAGCCTACTACCATTTTTTTGTTCTGGATGAGAAATCGTCAAATGACCTCTCCCGCTCTAGGCCTGTGCCTGTGTGTGCCTGTGCGCCAGGGCCACGGTTTCTTTTTAGGCCTCTGCCTCGAATCTTGCGGGCAGCGTTGCGGCGGCGGCGGCCAGTGAGCGGCAGGATCTTATGCGTTAAATCAAACGGACCGGTTCTCGAAAACAGCGGCGCGGCACATCGGGGCGGTGGCGGGCAGCGAGCGGTGTACTTCTCGCGCTCGAATCTTGCGGGCAGCGGGCGGGCAGCGAGCGGTGTACTTAAAGTCAAGCGGTGATCGAACGTTAGGAATAAATTTGAATCAAAAAGTTGTTGCCGCCATTGTTCAAACATTTCTTTCGCGAATAAAAACAAATATCTCGTCGACACAATCGTGAACACAATACTACGCGGCTATAGTGACGCGCGATCTGCCCGCTAGTTTTGAGAACGGGTCTTCGATGCCCGCCCGGCTCCCGCGCCGCTGCCGGCGCCGCCCCGAAATCCTTATTTTTTTGTTTCCGGGGTGGAACATCCTCATGCGATGTCCGCCGCCCTGGGGCGGGCGACGGGTCTGTCGGAATCTTAATGATTGAAAACCACCCCAGTGTTTCATCTCACACCTACACCGGGGGGTTGCGAGAACGAAAACTGCTTCCGCAATCTTCCATTGATGCTGGCCCGCCACTGTGGGTGCGGTCCGGTGGGACAGGTCAGCCGCCTAATTCACACGCCGCTCCAACTGTCCGGGTCAGCCAGCGCGATGCGGACAGGGGACAGTCACAGTGAGGATATCGCCTCAGCATACATGAGCAACCAGGGAGGTGGATCATGGATGCTGAGGCCTGTAAGGGGACTGCATATGCTCTTTCTACATAGAAAGAGCATTATATAGAGGCGTGTTCTTCAATCTGTATCTCTCCATGGTGAACCTTAGTGTTAATATAGAATCCATGGTTCCGTACCCTGGACGAAACCCATATTGACACTTCCAAGACAGCATACTCCTGCCGAATCTGAGAGTCTATAATCCTCTCAAAATTCTTCAAAAGGCAAGGGCTCGGTACACACCGAGCCCTTGCCTTTGAAGACTGGAGTAATAATACTCAGTCCCCATTGGCTTGAAATTTTGCCGATCAGGAACACGCGGTTCAGAAGGTTAGTTAACATGCCCGCATCGCGAGGACCCATCGCCTTCCAGGCCTCAATAGGGACTCCGTCAGTTCCGACAGCTTTCCGATTTGCCGAAAAGTCGTTTGGACTTCCTCGGGCGTTATCGCGGGCACTAATTCAAGATTTGGAATGAATTTCGGTGTCTGCACCTTTTAGTGCTGCTTATTCAGCAGCTCGTGGAAGTACAAGCGCCATCTCTCCTTCACCGTGAGGTCTTTGCATAGCAGGTTGCCAGTAGGGTCTTTTACACAACGGCACTTGGATATATCCTATGCCGCTTTGACCCTGGAACATGCCAATTTGGAAAAGATCTTTTGCCCCTCAAATGATTCCTACTTCTCGTAAAGCGCTTGCAAGTGGTCTGGCTCTGGCTACAACTCTTTTAGTGGCACGTTTGACAACCTTATATGCGTCGCGATCTGGATGCCACGTTTTAAAGAGGGCTTTCTTCACCCTAGTCTTCCTCTGGACTGTGTCGTCCCACCACCAGGTCTCCTTTTCACGTTTGCGGCCGCCCTTAGAGACTCCGAGCACCACCCGCGCCGCCCCAATAATAGCTGCCTGGATCCTGCCCCAATGGTCTTGGACATATTCTTCATCGGTCCAGCGCACTTGTCTCTAATAACCGATGCGAACTCCTAGGACTTATTTCATCAAGCAGTCGCCACCAAATCTGGTGCCGGCAGTGCTCTACACGTCTACGATGGGCCGTTACGCAGAGATCTATGACAAGGAGGCGGTATTGTCCAGTGAGACTCTCACCGGCTATGACTTTGCAGTTGGCTGCTTTGCCGATGTGGCGTGTCCTAGTCGGTAGAAAGTCTATTCGGGTAGCGCTTCGCCCGCTGCGAAAGGTTACAATGTGCTCCTGCTTCTTTTTGAAGTTCGAAGTTTTTGAAGTCACGATTGCAAGGTTAGCGGCTACACACGTTTGGAGAATGTTGTTTCCTTCTGCGGTGCGGCCGCCGTACTCAAAGCCGCCGTGAACACGCTCAAGCCCGACACTCTTCTCACCCACATGACTGTTCAAATCTCCACCAAGAACCACTTGCTGGGATAACGGTATCCCGTGAAACTGTCCTTCGAGCTGGATCCAGAACAGCATACTTTCGGCGTCACCACACCAGGAAAAGCACAACGGATTTTCCTGGTTTTGGCTCGCTTCTTCAGCCGTATCCGCCTCTGACACGTTAGACCTAGCCCACAGGTCACAGGAGTCGGGCGTAGCTCCTGCGCGTCGTTTGCGGCGGCGCCCTAACTGTGTCACGTGCATTTCTTCCTTTCCTATTCATAATAGTTTGGCTTGTTTTGCTTTTACGAGTGCGACTGTTGTCAGACCACTCAGCTCCGAAGGGAAAACTGGCGTTAGCACCCCATCCGTAAGTCAGCGGGTGCACCGTCAGGCAAGTGGGGTTAACTTGGGTCCCAAAGATGGTGGTAGGACCCCAAAGCATTCCAGTACCTGATCGTAGTATTGATGACGAAGCCAATTAAATAACAATTCATTTTATACCCGGTATTTATTATAAATACCCGGTAAAAATGGGTATTTTTTAATTTTTACCTATTCTACCCTTTTTTACCAATTTTTACCTACCCATTTTTTACCCACCCGCCCATCTTTAACTGTGATGCAACTTGAGTGAATTCGCAAAGGTTACATATGTAACTTCAATGTAGGTTAAGTTTTTAGTTTAAGTACATATACAATTTTATGTAAGATAAGATAATAATTTATTTTGCTAGAATACGAGTATAAATACATTAGCTGGTAGTTTCAAATATTGTCCGTCATATTCAACCATTATCAGGTATGCAAAAATGTCACATACTTAAGCCGAAAACTCAATAAATTATATTATAACAATTTTCTATCCAATAAGTTAAATTAAATTTCAATAATAAATCAATGTTGTCGACACAGAAGCTATAGAAATAGAAAAAAACTAACGATGAAATTAAAAATGTCAAGGTAGTCAATATACAACTAAATGTCACCTGGTAAAAAAAAAAAATGTTTAAAATGCCATACTTATTTAAAATGTCACTGAAATTAAAATAAATCGAAAATATTAAAATCAAGTACCTACATTAATTCATGTTAGCTTCTCTGTCAAATATTCAGAAATATAATAATATGCCCTTTCTACCAAAAAACTTTTCAGCTGTATTTTAAATGTACCTATTAATGTTTAATTCCTTCAGACACCTCGGCCCCGCTATCGTATTCGATCGCAGATCTGTAAGGGTAGTTGTAGGTAAGATTTTATAAATAAATAAATAAAAAGATATCGTTATCCCTAACGACTGGGCTGTGGTGGTCAGATAGGCAGTCGCTTCATGTAAAATACTGGTATCCAGCTGAATCCGGTTAGACTGGAAGCTGACCTCAACGTATTTGGGAAAATGCTAGTCACAGGATGATTTAAAGTCTTAGCATTAAGCCTTGATTATGACTTCTCATTACGCGGTCACCCAGTAATTTGGTAAACAAATATGAATTAATGTAAAGATACCTTTAATGATACCTACGTGATAAAGTTCAGTTTACGCTATAACGTCAAAATGTGTATGTTTCTAGCTTGTTCAACAACAATCAACTAAATTTTCATAGTCATAAAGTAGATATTCGTTTAACTGAAATAGGGTAAAGATGTGCACCACTGGGTACTTTTAATTTTCAATTATCACCACTAGTGAAGATTTATCTTTTGCACCTACTTTTAAAATGCTATCCGTGATCTCCATGAAACTTAGGTAGATTTAAAAACGTAATGTTCTTTTTATTTCCAGGAGTACACCATCCCACCCAAAACTACTCCAAAGAATTCAGAGTCCAGCTCATATTTCTATGAGCGAGAGGAGAGAGAATTACCAGCCATCTCCTCGGGCACCCGCACTTATAACTATGAGTCCTCTGCCACTTCTACACCAGGTTAGTTCTTAGTACATTCCATGTGTTTGTTATTGATTATCCGTATGGTTTCGATCTAGAGGTTTTTTTCTTCAGGTCTTTAGAAGCCTTTTAGAGTTTCAAGGTCAAAAGTCAATATATTTTTTAATAATCTTAAACTATGTAGTGTTTGACCGCTATTCCGCCTGATGGTAAGCAGTGATGCAATAGTTAATGGTAAAGCGCACTAGTTTATTAAGCCTACTCACTAAAAAAAAACTGAGTGAATAGGAAGGAAGACGGCAGAGCGAGGTGATGCAATGTTAAACCCAACAGCACGACCAATGATGCTGCGCCAGAGGGAGATTGATCTGGAGACTCTCCACGACCAAACTCCCGACACAAAAACATTTGGCGCATCGCACCCGGCACACATCGCAACACAACTGCTCACACCCGTCCTCCGTATGGCTTGACCAGACATCATGCCGGAACACGACGAAACGCTAGGCGGCAAGACTTTGCCTGGTGGGTGGTAAGTTCTGCCGGCAGCCGATGTTATGGCCTACCATCGAGTCATCAGTCATTTATTCAAATTAGGCTGAGGATCAGCACTTTTCGATCGTCCAATTTACAAAAGGCAGTCCCGCAAAACGCCCTTCCTTTAACACTTCCTAGTGTTTCACTGGGAAGAAGCAGCGCAACGAACTCCCCAGTAGTATGAACATTACAGAGAAAGTGTTAGAGCAGTCCTGAAATAAGCAAGTACTTCGTGCGACACGAAAGTTGTGCTGATAAAGACATCCTGCATGGGTATTGCTGTCGGGATTCCCTCAAAATGTTTGATTTCTCCACAATAAGAAATAGGCGTCTGACAGCCTCCGTGGCGTAGCAGTAGCGGACGCGGCCGCTGCGCTAGGTGGCGCGGGTTCGATCCCCGCACAATGCAAGTATTTGTATGCATGAATATGATTATTTGTACTGGTCTGGT
Organism: Sesamia nonagrioides; assembly: GCA_017933935.1. Lineage (NCBI taxonomy): Eukaryota > Metazoa > Arthropoda > Insecta > Lepidoptera > Noctuidae > Sesamia > Sesamia nonagrioides. The sequence continues at coordinate 79,404 of JADWQK010002106.1, forward strand.
CGTGCCTCGGAAAGCACGTTAAGCCGTTGGTCCCGGTTGCCCTACGAACATCTAGTGGCAGTCGTTACGGGTTGTTGGAGCCCTCAAAAGTCCTACATTGGTCTAACTGCAATGCTTCGATGTCGCCTTCGGGTTGTGGAGGTCAGACGGCAGTCGCTTCATGGAAAATGTCGAAGTTTAGCCATATCAGCAGTTAAATTATCATCATATTCAGTTTATCGTCTATGAATATTCAAGTTTGTAGATTCATAGCAGTCATATGACTTAATTTGCCAATAAGCCACTACCGTTCCACCATCGGACGATCTCGAGTATCCACAGTTACGGTGTTGACACCACTCCGATCCGGAGGACCTGCTTCGTCTTGTCTTTTATACCGCGTACAAGGACTGGAACAATTTCCTTCTGATTACAATTTAAGTGTCTTCAAGGCTAGAGTGAATACGCTCTTAATAAACTAGTGCGATTTACCATCAACGATTGCATCACTGCTTACTATACCATATTTAAAAAAAAGTTACTACAAATATGATATACAATATGTAAAGAAAACCCTGTCCGACCCATAAGGATAATAAAGGTTAGGTAAACACTTGACCAAATATAATATAAAATTTTACATAATCATCATAGTAACAATACTAATGAATTTTGAAATAATCCTTTTTTCCCGGGAGTTAATTCCAATTTCCCCGAAATTTGGTAATTTTTAAAACAGTGACAACACCGGTATATAAGCGAATAGCGACGCGACCACGTCACAGGTGCCGCGTGTCCTGCCCCCCGCCGCCCGCGGAAGGGGTTGCATAAGCACATGTATTAAGTTACCTCTTTTTGCGAAATAATATTTATTTTTTTAGGGGGATTTTTTTTTAAGTTTAGTCTGTCTTTGTGGGCATTAGTAGAATCAGTTATCGATACCTAACAATACCTTAACGGATCGGATAGGGTTTTCTTTACATATACGTCAAGCTCTCTCAGCAGTCGATGGCAACGGTATTCAATATGTTGTTTATAAAAATTTAATAACTACATTCTCATACCAGCGCTGCGGTATTTACTTACTATACACCGGAGCACTATGCCGAGATAGATGCCTTTTGGCCTCGCAAAGGTCCTTTTTTTTAAATAAAAAGGCTTTCCGTCTTTCGCCCTTTTTTCATCTATATTATATCTGAATTTCGTGAAACTTTCTCCAGATTTTTTGACCAGCAAATTCGTTTCAACCTTCCAGGATACTCCAAAGTGAAGAGTTCCAAGGTCACAAAAGACTTGACACAGAATGTAGAAGAACTGGACTCTCTCCTCGACGACCTGCAGAAAGACCAGGAGAGGCAACTATACAAAAGTAAGAACCACGGTAGGTCTTGAAGGGTTTTGAGGAGTGCAAGACAGATTGCGTGTTTATCCATTCTTTTGATAGATCTTCTATATCTTGTGATTGTGAAGACTTGGTAACCCATGTAGACTTTAGATCTGTAGATCATTTTATAATTTTACAAATACCTGGTACTTGAAAAAAAATAAATTTATTTAGCACAATCTAAAAGACACACAATACACCAGATGAAGAGAAAAAGTTATTTTATATAATAGTAAGATCAAGGAAAATGTCAAATGACGAATGTAGAAAACTAGCAGGCATATGTCTCTTCCAAATGCGTTAAAAAGGTCTAGTTCAGAAAAAATGCCAGACAACTAGTACCTGACACTGGTTTTCAACTGATCCTGATGTTGTATACTTCTTGACAGGCCTACGCTGTCCTCTAATTCCTACTGTGATTTCAAAACAATGTAAATGCCAATTATTTTTTAAAGAGTAACTTCTTCGTAGGAGAGGACCAAATTAGAACCCAATATAACGAAATTTGATTAACGGTACATGTTCCAATTTGACGTTATTTCGAGTTAAGCAAATATTAACTTTATCTATGCTAATATATAAAGCTGAAGTTTGTTTGTTTGTTTGAACGCTGCAACCAACAGGAGCGGGGCATATAAAAAAATGCGGGTGAACCCATGTGGCGCAGCTAGTTTTCTATATTATTTAAGTTGATTTAAGACCAACTAGCACTATTGAAAAAGTTTTAAAAATGTTTGAAGTTCTAGCGTATTTCTTTTTTAATGCTGCCCTACCCTAGGAATTTCTCCTGTATCGTGGGTTCGATTTCAAACTCAGCCCTTTTTGACCACAGTTTGTCTTGTGCTCTTGAAGTGGTAGTGGTAAACGTTTAATGACCATTGAATTAAATGATTGTTATCAAAGAAAATATTTAAAAACCATTTGACTTATCTTTTAGATGGCTACACATCCGATACTGCTGAGAGCTCATCTTTCGACTACAGGAGGGGGTAAGCAAAAGCGAATTTTAAAATATTTAACTAAGTTAACATAACTGGAATGTATGCCCCAGCGCATCACGCGGCCAAGTCGCTGCGTCCACTAGTCCGTCACATTGCGAGGTGATGCAATGTTAAACCCAACAACACGACCAACGATGCTGCGCCAGAGGGAGATTGATATGGAGATCCTCCACGATACCAGTGTGAGCGCTGGGCGGTCAGCGACCAGCGCGGAGCGCCTACGTATTGTCCGCGCCCTCAGATAGTTTCCCGGTGGACCATAACATCAGCTGCCGGCAGGTTACTCGAGATCGTCTGCTGATGGAACGGTAGTGGCTTATTGGCAAATTAAGTCATATGACTGCTATGAATCTACAAATTTTAATATTCATAGACGCCTATTTCTTATTGTGGAGAAATCAAACATTTTGAGGGAATCCCGACAGGAATACCCATGCAGGATGTCTTTATCAGCACAACTTTCGTGTCGCACGAAGTACTTGCTTATTTCAGGACTGCTCTAACACTTTCTCTGTAATGTTCATACTACTGGGGAGTTCGTTGCGCTGCTTCTTCCCAGTGAAACACTAGGAAGTGTTAAAGGAAGGGTGTTTTGCGGGACTGCCTTTTGTAATTTGGACGTTCGAGAAGTGCTGATTCTCAGCCTAATTTAAATAAATGACTGATGCCTTGATGGTAGGCCATAACATCGGCAAGTTTCCACCTGCCAAACAAAGTCTTGCCACCAAACGATTCGTCGTGTTCCGGCATGATGTCTGGTGAAGCCGTACGGAGGACGTGTCTAAGCAGTTGTGTTGCGATGTGTGCCGGGTACGATGCGCCAAATGTTGTTGTGTCGGGAGTTTGGTCGTGGAGGGTCTCCAGATCAATCTCCCTCTGGCGCAGCATCGTTGGTCGTGTTGTTGGGTTTAACATTACATCACCTCGCTCGACTGCCGTCTTCCTTCCTATTTACTCAGTTTTTGTTTAGTGAATAGACTCCGACTGCATCACTGCTTACCATCAGGCGGGATTGCAGTCAAGGATTAGTTTATAATTATAAAAAAATGAACATCACGACTCGATGTGGTCACAGATGAACTGCACTATAAGTTCAGCTTTTGCCAAAGCACAGACACATCATTGTCTAACAGTTTCATCATCAGTTTCATTGGTAAAATTCGCCATGAATTCGTAAAAAATCTAAACAGAATCTTCTATCATCTACAGCACCCCTGCCAAAGCTCCATCCAGTGGCTACTCGACCCTGAAGCGAGAGGAACGCCTGGAGTCCTCTTCTTGGGGCTCTAGCCCTCCGCCCCCCACTGTCACCAGAGCTGCAGAGATCAGGCAAGAGATGTTCAGGGAGGAGAAGACTGGTGAGTGGAGCTTCATCATACTTTCCATATCAAGCAAAAATCAACTTTGTGGGAGTTAAAATAAAGTCTAAAATAAATATTCTTCCGTTCGTTTTTCCTTTGTTTCCAAACAAATAGCTACGTTACTAATATTTAAATAAAGTCTATCTGCTTTGCTAGCTTAGCAACATAGCTTAGTGAAAAGTTATATACATATTTTTATTCACATCCAATCATTAATGTTTTACAAATATCAACCTTTATTTGTATGACAATTAAGTTGATTTCATAGCGACTAAATATTGAAAAAGTAATAAAATGGTATACAAAAAAAAAAAAAAAAAAACTTTGCCCCATACTAGGAATTTCTCCTGTATTGTGGGTAGGGTTGCCAACTATACTGTTTTGAACAGTATTATACTGTGTTTCACTAAATTATACTTTTTACTATTGAACAAAAATAAAGTATAAAATAGTCGTGATAGCCTAGTGGTTAAAACACCAGCCTCTCAAGTATGAGTGCGCGGGTTCGATTCCAGGTCAGGCAAGTACCAATGTAACTTTTCTAAAGTTATATGTACTTATATGTATATCTTGGACACCAATGACTGAAGGTGAAGGAAAACATCTTGAGGAAACCTGGACTTTAAGTCTGAAATCGCCAACCCGCATTGAGCAAGCGTGGTGATTCCGCTCAATCCTTCTCTGTATGAGAGGAGACCTGTGCCCAGCAGTGGAACGATAAAAAAAAAAAGGTTGTTGATGATGATGATGATGAAAGTATAAAAAATACTGTTTTCAGCATACAAACACATTATGTGATATACTTAAACGCTCACACATTTTTATTTAGTCAAAGGGCGCGCGCGCGCTGAGTGCAGTGCAGCGCAGCCACCAAACAAATCATGAATGCCAAGTGGCGGGAGGACAGAAATAGAGCATCAATAAATTTGATTAAAAATGAGCTCCTCATTTATTTTAATTTAAATTATAATTGTGGTGAGGCGTACGAAATATTCAAAAACGATTTAAATTTAGTAATAGTAACAAAAAATATGTATGTAAAAAATTAAATAAATGAAATACTGTTCATTTTTCTAAAATACTGTTTAATATTCTTCACAGACCTGAATATACTTTATTCCTTGTAAAAAAAAAATGGCAACCCTAATTGTGGGTGGGTTTACAAACATATACCTCACATATACAAACATCCAGACCCGGAACAACTACTTGTAGATCATACAAATATTTGTTCCATGCGGGGTTCGAACCCGCGACACGCAGCGCAGCAATCAATAGCTATATTCTCGCCACGCTCCATAAAGAATAGAGGTAAACAAACCAATTTAGGGTTATCAGAACTCACGTTTTTCAAATCTCCTGTTATTTACATGATTATCGACTTTGACATGCTAACTACTTATTAACAATTCTTTTTGCAGCATATTTCAATAGAATCATTAAAATAACATGCATCATAACTTGGTATTTCGAAAAACCATTCAAAAGATGAAATCCAGGTAATAAACAAATTTTGTGGAATTCAACCAATGAATAAAGTTTTGAGTTTTGACAAATTCCTCACATTTGCCTATACAATTTTGCGTATTTTAATTACTTTCAAATAACACATGTATTGTACTTACATTATATCTTACATGTGTGTCATATTTCATTCAAAGCGGCTAAGCGTTCTATGCAAATCATAATTATTACTTTTATTAAGATCATCTATGTAGAAAAGGTTGTTAACATCTGTCTTTTAGGCGTAAACTACTCGTTACCTAGCAACGGTTTGTTTACCTCTATTCTTTATCGAATTTGGCCGACATATAGGTCTTTTGGCGGTTATTTCGCAATATTTCTGTAAATACTAATACAATATGTAAAGAAAACCCTGTCCGAGCCATAAGGATAATAAAGGTTAGGTAAACACTTAACCAAATATGATATAAAATTTTACATAATCATCATAGTAACAATACTAATGAATTTTGAAATAACCCTTTTTTCCCGGGAATTAATTCCAATTTCCCCGAAATATGGTAATTTTTTAAAAAGTGACAACACCGGTATTATTATAAGCGAATAGCGACGCGGTCACGTCACAGGTGCCGCGTGCCCTGCCCCCCGTCGCCCGCGGAAGGGTGTTGCTTACCGCACATGTATTAAGTTACCTCGTTTTGCGAAATAATATTATTTTTTTAGGGGGATTTTTTTTTGAAGTTTAGCCTGTCTTTGTGGGCATTAGTAGTATCAGTTTTCGATACCTAACAATACCTTCACGGATCGGACAGGGTTTTCTTTACATATTGTATAATAATATTGTTGCGTACCCCCAGAGTCCCGCGTGGTCCCTCCGACGTCCCCGGCCGGCCCTCTGCTGGCGCCGCCCTGCTCCCACTGCCACCACCAGCCGCCATCTACCGGCACTGTAAGTAAACTGATTCATTTTAATTCAAATTCAACTCTTTGTATTTATTTTCTTTCTCTTTCATCTTTACAGCAATAATGTATTTCCTTTCTCGTTTTATGTACAGCCATAAACCCGTAGCACTATAATAAACTGCTGAACGTAGTCTGCACGGACGACAGCAGGTCAAGCTGCCCGAAACTGTCAGATATTCCTAATCAACCTTGAGCCGTAATGCTTTAGAGATAAAGTTGAAAATCGGGTGAAGAAATCTGACAGTAGTAGGTTGATGTGCTGTTCATCAGAATCAGATCAAGCCATTATAATCTGTCAGATTTCATTAAAAGATTTTTAACTTTATGTCTAAAGAATTAAGGTTCAAGGTTAATCGAGAGAAATTGTCAGATTCGGATAACTTGACCTACAGGTGTGTGTACTTGGAAGAACATGGGGGAGCTTCTGCCCAACAGTGGGACAATATAGGCTAAAAAAAACTTTTTCAACATTATAAACTAGCACACCACGCAATCCCGTTTGATGATAGGCAGTGATGCAATCGTAAAGAGCACTACGTTATTATAAGTAGGTAAGCACTTAAAAATGATATAAAAAAAAAATATTGAATTCCGAACTCTTCAGTGACAAATCTCACCACATCATCATCATCATCATCTCAGCGGTAATCCCAGGCGCATTTGAAGCCTTTTCAGCTTTGGAGTCTGGGGTCCGCTTTACTAGTCTAACTGCTGATTTTGCTTAAGCTTCGATATTTTGCATGAAGCGACTGCCGTCTGACCCCCACAACCCGAAGACAATATCGAAGCAGTTAGACCAATTGTTGGCCTTTTGAGGGCTTCAACAACCTGTAACGACTGCTATTAGATGGTCGTATGGTAACTTTGACCAACGGCATAACGTGCTTACCGAGGCACGACCAGACCAGTGCAAATATTCATATTCATGCATACAAATATTTGCACTGCGCGGGGATCGAACCCGCGCCTCCATGCGCAGCGGCCGCGTTCGCTACCGCTACGCCACGGAGGCAAACAAATCTCATTACATCAAAATCAAAAATGCCTTGAATAACCGTGTTCGTGCGCCGTAAGTTCGAAACTCGGCGAAAACAAACATTTTTACAACATAAATGAAAAAAAGAACATTTATCGCTTATATAAACAATATTTAAAAAAAAAAAAATTCTAAATAAAATTGAAAACAATTCTGATTGGAGTTTTACCCCCTCTCAGTCATCTTCATAGGACAAGTATTGAAATGTTGTCAAAGTTTTAGACACTACAGATACTTTTATATATTTTTAATGTCTTACTTATACTAAATAAATAAGATTATGTTTAAAACAAGGTTTAATGATTACCAAATAAAATAAATACCAACTTCAATTGGAATTTGACCTCACTCTGACCAATCAATCATACAAAACGTATCAGAATCCTACATCGCGCAATTAAAGTTTTCGTACAACATTGCATATATACCCAAACAGTTCTCAAGTACTTCGGGGGTCCTTCACCTCGAGGGAGGGCAGTATTCGCCAAGCTGCGCTAAATTGGCGAAACCATTCAGATTTAACTCTATACAGGGTTAATCCGTGCTAAGTGAGAGTGGCAGACTATAGTTAGAGTAGGTGATGCCTGCTATTCGGGCTACGTACATATACCCTACGAGGAGGATAGTTAAAGGGACCCTATTTTTGGTGGTTTTTAATCATGATCTGTATTTTATCCATGCGTGATATTTATATAGTTTCATTTCACTTCATCTGCCTTTTAATCAAATATATTGGGATCGGCTTCCAGTATTTTTTATATACATTAAGGTTGTAACGGAGGCTTGTTAGCGGAGGCGGAGGCGGATGCGGAGGCGACGAGTCTCACCTCCGCGGATGCGGAGGTTAACGGAGGCGGAGGCGGAGGTGAAAGTACATATGGAAAAAATTGAAATTTATGGTTAATTAAAACATTATTTTATTTTAAATACGTACATTAATAGTAGTATACTTGGTAAAAAAAACTATTACCTTCTTGTAATGAAAATTAAGGAGAAACAAATTGTGTTTGCCGCATTCCCACCTCGCACTAGTTGATTGACCACTTGACCATTTCGCGCTCAAACGCGGCCGGACGGTTGTCGAGCGTCGCAGCTTGCGCGTTATTTATTTTATAAATACGTAAATAAACCTCCGTTATAACTCCGCAAAAAATTGTGCGGAGGCGGAGGCGGAAGCGAAGATACGATTTCTTGCGGAACTTCCGCAGTAACGGAAGCGGAGGCGAAGCTCCGTTACAACCCTAATATACATATAACTAGCTTTCCGACCGCGGCTTCGCCCGCGTGAAATTCGGGTATATCACTCTTTTTAGATTTCCCTCGGGAATATCAAATTTCCCGGAATGGAAAGTACCCTATTTTTAATTCGGACTTCTAACTTTACGTCTGCAAAATTTCAAAGAAATCGGTTCAGTAGTTACGGCGTGAAATCGGAACAAATAAACAAACAAACTCACTTTCCCATTTATAATATTAAGTAAGGATTTGAAAGGGTTATTAACTAGTGCTTGACTGCAATCCCGCCTGATGGTAAGGAATGATGCAATCGTTGATGGCAAAGCGCGCTAGTGTATTAAGAGCCTATTCACTCAAAACACTGAGTGAATAGGAAGAAAGACGGCAGTTGATGATGATGTAATGTTAAACCCAACAGCACAACCAACGATGCTGCGCCATAGGGAGATTGATCTGGAGACCCTCCACGATCAAACTCCCGACACAACAACATTTGTCGCATCGTACCCGGCAGGAGGCCTGTATTCCAACAGTGAGGAAACATTATATTATATAATGATTACAAAATAATGAAAAAGTAAACACAAATTGGAATTTGAATTCACTCCGACTGAACAATCATTCAAAACGTATCAGAGTTCTGCATCGCATAATCAAAGTTTTCGCACAACATTTCATGTATACAAAAACACTTCTCAAATACCTCGGGGGGTCAGTCGCCTCGAGGGTAGCCAGTAGGCGTCGAGCTGGGCTAAATTGGCGTACCTTCAGATGTAACTCACGGCGAACTAGTGGGTTAGATTAACGTGATGAGACTGATGTGAAATATTCACTAAGTTAAATCACGCCTAACCTACGAGGAAGATCAACAATGCCCAATACTGTGGCTATCTCGACTACCTTTTTTGCATTTTACCAATAGGGTATTTGACTAAAAAACAACTAATTAGTCCGTCAGTCAGATTTCCAAAAATTACTAGACACGTATTTTTTTTTTTCATATAAACAAAAAATGAAGACGACTCAGTGCGTTGAAAAGTCGTGTGACGTCCTTCACGCTACACTTTTTAGCGGCCAGTGACGTCGCCAGCCATCTTTGATGCTTTTTATATCTGCCTAACATACTATCACTAGCAATGGGTTTCATGTTGACCGTACACGGTTTATTGCGCTCTTTAGGCGCAGGCTAGACAGAAAAGACGTAAGGTTAGGACGCGTCGACCCTGGTCCAGGCCTTGGGCCGGAGCGAGAGTGCATGGCAGGCCGTCATTTCTTTCTGCGAAGCAGTGATGCTGGCAAAGGAGGAGGCGGAGCGTGTGAGGGAGCGGGAATCCCAGCGCCCTCACCGCTCACGCCACTAGCCGCCGCAGGAGTCGCCCTGGTCAGGAGACAACATCGAACTTCCGGCCACCGTAGGCGCGGGTTTGCGGGCGGTGAGCAGTGGGCAGCTCGCCGCCCAGTAAGGACCAGGCCCGAGTCGACGGCGCGTTGTGTTTCACGCGCGCCTCAAAATGATGTCAGCAACATCGGGACGGGGTCCACGAATACCGATGCTTCCTGGGTCAGGGTTGCGGGTTGTATAAAAAAGAAACCATGGCCCTAGCGCATAGGCAAGTGAAGAAACACGGGTGGGTTTTAGTCATTAAAGTCTGACACGCCCTTCCGCTCCGCCCAAAGCGGGAGGGGTCATTTGATGATTTCCCATCCCAAACAGACAAGGATGCGTCGCGGTCAGGGCCGAGACAACAGCATTGCGCCCGCGCCCCGTCCTTTCTGTATGTTTTGCGTCGCGACGTTTCTATACATTTTGTATAAAAGGGACGCGGTAGTGAGTCCGCGCCCCGTCAGCGTCTTACGTCTTTTCTGTGTGTCTAGCGCCTAAAATTGTTTAACAGACTTTTTAGAACATACGAAGCAGTCTTAGCAACATCCTTCAAAATGATACAGATTAAAATTGATAGCGTGTTACTCAATTCGGTCGCGGGAAACCGCTGGATGCGGGAGGCGCAGGACCGGTCGTCGTGGAGAGCCTTGAGGGAGGCCTATGTCCAGCAGTGGACGTCTTTCGGCTGAAATAATGATGATGAAGATGCTTGTTGATGAGTAGTTCTTCAACAAACTTTAAACACCGGCTAAGTCCGTGTTGGACAACGCTCAGTAAAGGGGTTTTTGCTTGGGATGTACGGACGACAGCAGGTCAAACTACCCTAATCTGAATTAATCTTGAGATGTTAAAAGTTGAAAATCTAATAAAAAAAATCTGACAGATTGTAGTAGCTTGATGTGCAGTCGTCTGCACCAGACTGTTGTAAAATGGTTGTAAAGCAATGACACACAAAAAATTAACGATCGTTGTTGATTTTGAACTTCATGTCACGAGTTCGAGACGCGGGGATTGAAATTATTTTTGGATATTTTGTTAAAGTGTTGTTTGATTTTTATACATAATACTAATTAGGTAAACCACAATACAGTGCGTACAATTATATAAAAAAAAACAACACTTTTTAACACTGTGCTAGCTGTACATTATGTGCCGTAATAATATCTGAAATTGATGCAATTTATGAAATTAATTTTAATTACATCCATTACTGTAGTGTCAGACGATTCAGCAGTATTTCTGGGGCATATTAATTTATATAGTATCTACATATATTAAAAAGTTTTTTACATATTCCAAAATGGGGGTCTTTTTCAAGGGTGAATAATGCCCACTCTAACTTACACAAACAGCGAGGCCCAAGCTGACTATACACGCTCGTCATAAGAACATGTATCTTTTTAACATGCTTTTTATTAGCTTCACTTTTATGTTCGCTTGCTTGCTTGTTTGCTTGCTTGTTTGCTTGTTTGTTTGTCCGTCTCTAACTCTTTGGACTACGAGTGAGCGGCTCATTACTGTAAAATGTCCCACCGTTTTCAATACGTTCGTTCGTTAGTTTTTTTTTTTTTTAAAGAATATTGAACAAAAATTTGAAAATAAATATAGTTTAAAAAACTAAAAAACATGCTTTAAAAAATATCAAACTAAAAGTTAAAAATAATTTAAAAAAAAAGCGTGAGGCGCTTAATATACAAAAATTTTGGCACAAAGCGCCTCACGCTTTTTTAAAAATTATTTTTAGTTTTTTAGTTTGATATTTTTTAAAAGCATGTTTTTTAGTTTTTTAAACTATATTTAATTTTTTTATTTGTATTATTTATTTATTTTTATTTAACCGTGTATGTACAATTGTACATACATACATATATGCTAGAAGCCATTCTTGTAGCATTCAACGCCACCAAAACACAAGCGTGTCTATTCACCGCCAAAAGAAGTTCCCGTTCACCTTGGCTCCTACTTTTCGGAATGTATCCTTGGAATGCACCGGCTGCCTGCAGCTTTAAGGAGTTGAGTTTTCTTCGAACCTAAACTTCAGGCGGTTCATTGAGTCCAAAGCCAAGGTGGCTGCCAGGAAACTTGGCGTTATTGCAAGGGTCCGGCGATACTTCACACCAGGACAGCTTATTATGTTATACAAAGCACAGGTCGATTGTATAATTACCAAACTAATATTAATATTGTAGGCAATATTAATATTAGTAGGCAATGGCAAGGTTCCGTATGAGAATCGAACCTGTGACCCTCAACGCAGTAGTCGATCACTCAGCCACTGCGCAAATTGTGTCGCTAATGTTGTGGTCAGCTTTCAGTCTTAACGGTTGTTGCTGAATACTAGTATTTAACATAAATACCTATGTGACTAGACTTCCATAACTCAGTTACTGGGGATTACGATATCCCTTGGTCAAGCTGGTCATGTTGTCAGAGGCACGGAAGGGTCCAGGTATTTTAAAATTCTCACCCATCCACAGACAGACCGCGGCAAGTATAGCTTAACGTGTTTTATTGAACCGTGTGGCTGTTATATCTGATCCACAGGTTTATTTGTACCAGATTATATTTAATAAAAAAGAGGGTAATCTAAAAAAGATTTGTTGATACTTACGAATCCTTTTGAGCTAATTGTAATTTATTAATCTCGAAGGATCGTCAAAAAAAGTACACATATACAATTACACAAAAATAAACTTTCTAAAACATACATAATTTACATTGTTTGATAAAAAGGGAACGGTTTGCAATCATAATTATCATAGATTCGAAACTCAGCAATTGCAACAATACCTATTTTTATGTATATTTTTTTTTCATTGTTATAAAGGCTTAATAATTTAAAAAAGAAACAAAACATTTGAATTTGATCCCATTCTGACTGGTCAACCATTCGAAAGTCCTAAATCGCGCAATCAAAGTTTTCGCACTAACGAGCGTGCTGATGATTTGGCTAAGGAGGCGGCTCTGGCATCGAGAAGGAAGGCTGACTACGACCAGTGTCCCATATCGTACGTGAAGCGGCTTATACGTCAGTCATCATTGGATGAATGGAACAGTCGGTATATAGCCGGGGACACTGCGTCGGTCACTAAGATGTTCCTTCCCGATGTCAGAGTGGCTCACCGCTTTGTACTTAAGGTCAAGCCCGAGGGGAAGCTCACCCAGATGCTGACGGGGCATGGTGGATTCTCCCAGTAATTAAGCCGGTTTAAGTTAAAGGAGAGTCCATCATGCGTCTGTGAGTCAGGCGCCGTAGAAGATGTCGTGCACATTCTCGTCGACTGCCCGATTCATTCAGTGCAGAGGTTCAGCCTGGAACAGAGTCTAAGGTTAAGAATAAGTAGGCAAAATTTGTGCGATTTACTTACAAATAAGAATAGCCAAAACCAATTTATAGATTACTGCACAACTATATGTAAATTAGTAAATAATAGAAATAAGTAGATATATAAGTTTGTTAAACTATATATTTGAAAATATATAAAAGTTAGCAAAGTGTTGTTATTAGATAAATAATTAAGTAGACAGTAAGTGTGTAGAAATAAGTAATAGTAAGTAAGATTGTAGTAAGTAGGGTAGATGAAGCAAACAATGTAACAAAAGCAAAAACCTAAATGTAAATAAGGAAGGAAGTAATAAATAGAAACAAGAAAAGAATAAATAACTGTCATGTAGTACTAGTATATAAGATAATGATAGTTAGTATATTATGTATGTTAAAAATAAACAAAGATAAAGATCGGGCTAGCCGAAAAGGAATAAAATAAATAAAGTTAGGAGATCCCCTCCCGTAGTAGTACAATCCTGGAAGGAAATCCGGGTTCCCCAAGTAGCATAGCTCATAATGCCCTGTGATTATACTGGGCATAACTCAAAAACCTAAGAGGTATCCCTATCATGTGTATGTATCACCACAACTACACGGGTGGTGAATAAAACAAACAGATGATGACCCATGAGAGTATAAGACTACCCGATTACGGGACTCTCCATCTTCGAGGACGATAATCATACCTTCCATGTGATATCGACCCCCCCGACCCCCCTTTTTTAATAATTATAAACTAGTGCTTGACTGAAATCCCGTCTGATGGTAAGCAGTGATGTAATCGTTGATAGTAAAGCGCACTAGTTTATTAAGCCTATTCACTTAAAAAATTTAGGAATAGGAAGGATGGCGGTAGTTGAGCGGGGTTATGCAATGTTAAACCCAAGACCAAAACGACCAAATGATGCTGCGCTAGAGGGAGATTGATCTGGACTCTTCGCAACCAAACTCCCGACACAACAACATTTGGCGCATCGTACCCGCCATACATTGCAACACAACTGCTCAGACCCGTCCTCCGTACGGCTTTACCAGCCATCATGCCGGGACACAACGAATCGCTTGGCGGCAAGATTTTGTCTGGTGGGTGGTAACTTCTGCCGGCAGCCGATGTTATGGCCTACCACCAAGTAATTTTTAGTAAGTTTTATTCATGAAAACATATGTTTAATTGGATATTAAAGTAGTCTTTTCCATCTTTTGTCATCGATTTCTTAAGTTGCACTTATAGGTATGTGTACTAGCTTTCTTTTTCTTTTATATCGCGCTTTTTAGATTTCCTTCGGGAATGTCAAATTTTCCGGGATAAAAAGTAGCCTATTATTTAATCCGGTCTTCTAACTTAACGTCTGCAAAATTTCAAAGCAATCGGTTCAGTAGTTAGGGTGTGAAAGCGGAACAAACAAACTCACTTTTCGATTTATAATTAGTAAGTAATAAAAAAATAACGAAAAACAAACAAAACATTTGAATTTGATCCCATTCTGACTGGTCAACCATTCGAAAGTCCTAAATCGCGCAATCAAAGTTTTCGCGCGAGTTTGTATGAATAACGTATTATTTTCTTCAACTAACGGTGTCAGTCGCCTCGAAGTAAGCCAGTTTAGTCAAGCTGGTCTAAGTTGACTACATTCAGATGTACCTAAGAGGTATCCATAATCATGTGTATGCATCACCATAACTACAAAAATGGTGAATAAAGCAAACAGATGATGAGCTATGAGAAAATAAGACTGAAAATAAGTCTGCCCGAATCGGGACGACTAGGCGAGTGCGGGATCTCGCCATCTTCGAGGAGGACGTTCATACCTTCCAGGTGACATCGACCCCCCCTTTTTTATTGATGAAAACATATTTTTAATGGGAAAGTAGTCTTTCTTCTTTTTTAATAAGTCTATTACTATTTCTGTGATCTCAACCAATCCAAAACGTTAAGTTTGGTATCGCGCTAACCTTTTCACAGTTGGTTCCACCCAAAGACATTGAAATTATACAATATGTAAAGAAAACCCTGTCCGATCCGTGAAGGTATTGTTAGGTAACGATAACTGATTCTAATAATGCCCAAAAAGACAGGCTAAACTTAAAAAAAAAATCCCCCTAAAAAAATAAATATTATTTCGCAAAAAGAGGTAACTTAATACATGTACGGTAAGCAACCCTTTCCGCGGGTGGCGGGGGCAGGGCACGCGGCACCTGTGACGTGGTCGCGTCGCTATTCGCTTATAATAATAACGGTGTTGTCACTTTTTAAAAATTACCAAATTTCGGGGAAATTGGAATTAATTCCCGGGAAAAAAGGATTATTTCAAAATTCATTAGTATTGTTACTATGATAATTATGTAAAATTTTATATTATATTTGGTCAAGTGTTTACCTAACCTTTATTATCCATATGGGTCGGACAGGGTTTTCTTTACATATTGTATAAATCTCTGTGGTTCCACCTGAACTTTATCATAATTGGAACATAACCAGTATAACCACTGTCAAATTAAAAAGTTGAATAACAATATAAACAATATTAGTATAAATGAGAAAAAAGCGTGAGGCGCTTAATATACAAAAACTGTGGCACAAAGCGCCTCACGCTTTTTTCTCATTTATACTAGTATTGTTTATTTATATACTATTGTCATAAATTACATTTTAAAATTATTTTTAACTTTTTAGTTTCGTATTCTTTAAAAGCATGTATTTTTTGGACTTTACTATATCGGGGTGGAATTCCGCATAGGATGTCCGCCGCCCTGGGTTGGGCGACGTCTGTCTAGGTCTGTCAGACTTTTACTGACTAAAACCACCCCGGTGTCTCTTCTATCACGAGCAAACGCGTGAGGCCGCGGGAGTCTAAATTCTTCCACGGCCCCACACCCTCGTGCTGGCCCGGTCTGTCCGCGCCCTGTCTCCTGCACGGGGTAGTGGTGTGTTAAACTACCCCGTGCATCGCCTTAGGGGCGTGCGTGGACACTCGCGCGCCTCGGGGTCCATCGAATAGGGGGCGGGGACTTCCCCATGTCCCTTGCCCCTGGACCCATTCATGGGGGGCGGAAGACGGCGTTATCCGCCCTTCTTCGGCGCCCGGCGTGTCTTCTGCGGCCCGGGAATGGAGTTGAGATCTCCCTCTCCCGTTCCGCAGCTTCCTTCTGCGACATCACGTCCTCGCAGAAGGACACCACTGCGTCCCACGACTCTGCGCTACCGACCATCCTCCGCACTACTGCCGGCAGCGTCAGGTCGCCTCCTACTTCATTTGTGAGGACACGGCGCTGCTCCTCCCAAGCTACACACTCGGAGAGCGGTTGCTTAAACACGTAACCTAACATTATGCTGCTTACTATTCCGTGGTTGGGATGCATACACAGTATTGATTTCCACCTCGCTCAACTGCCGTCTTCCTTCCTATTCTCTAAGATTTTTAAGTGAATGGGCTTAATAAACAAGCGCGCTTTACCATCAACGATTCCATCACTGTTTACTATCAGGCGGGATTGCAGTCAAGCGCTAGTTTATAATTATAAAAAAAATACGACCTCAAAAATAACTTTAGTTCTCCTGAGTGTTCGCTGCTCCTAAAGTGTTTGTCAAAAACAACTATGAATAACAATGTTACTACTTTGGTTGGTACCGAAATTACTTAAAAATAATGTTTCTTTAAATTATGTAAGGATACCCCACATTTGTCTAAAATAAGTTTTATTGTCCATCACTCTGTTAATTATATGATGAAGGGGCTTTGGCTAAGAAATAAAACTAAATAATTACAAAATAAAGGAGAAACAAACTCAAAATGGATTTTCACCTCAGAGTGCTGCATCCCGCAATTAAAGTTTTCACACAAGATTCGATATATACCCAAACACTTCCCGAGTACCTCGGGGTCCAGCTTTACCTCGAGGGTAGCCAGTGGTCGCCAGGCTGGGTTTACTTTTAAAGTTCTCTCAGTCAGGATGATCTGACCCATAGGGCATAATGTACTGGTAACTTGATTAGAGACGTATGAGTCAGACTCAGTAGTCTCAATCACCCTGCCAAGCAGGTTATCCTGCCAAGCAGGTTAAACCTATGAGGATTACAAAACCAACAACAATGGTTAATTTGACCCCCCCTTTTTTGTATTGTACTCGTTAAGTTTTATTTGAGAAGAGAAGGTGACAGTTTCCAATCATGTCATAGATTCGAGCCTCGGCAACTGCAAAAATTTTTGAAATTGACTTTTTTTTTTGTTTGATTTTTGTTTTTTTTTTTGTTGGTTTTCGATTTTTAACAGACTTCAAAAAGGAGGAGGTTACTCAATTCGACCATATATGTGCTTTTTTTTATGTTTGTTCGCGCATAACTTCGTCGTTTCTTAGCATTTTCATTAAGTATTTTAAAGCACTACAATTTAATAAAGGGCTGGAGTAGATATGAT
This sequence comes from Sesamia nonagrioides, assembly GCA_017933935.1. Classification (NCBI taxonomy): domain Eukaryota; kingdom Metazoa; phylum Arthropoda; class Insecta; order Lepidoptera; family Noctuidae; genus Sesamia; species Sesamia nonagrioides. Next base: position 96,955 of record JADWQK010002106.1, read on the forward strand.
GATGGAGCCGGGAGACAGTCGAAGGAACTCCTCAACAATTCACAGCAGCTACCTTGTGTTTGTGCTTGAATAATTTGTATTGCAAGAACCTTACACCTAGATAGGTGGTGACTGTCATTAGGGAGCTAATGATGATGACAAAGGTCAGTTCAGGGAACTCCTAAGCGATTTACAGTAGCTACCTTGTATTTGAACTCAATTCATTTATATTGATGAGACCTTTGCACCCATTGGGTTAAAATAATGGTCTGCAGTAAATTTGATGATGAAGACCATTGGCAGTTGAGGGAATACTAACGGGTAAAAATTAAAGTAAACAAAATTGCGTCGTTTCCCAACTATATTTGCGTCAGCTTCCAGTCTGACCGGATGCAACTGAATAGATAGTACTTTTAACAACTAAAAAGTGTAAAATAAAAACTTTTTTACAAAATGACAACCGACTTCCAAAAACCACTACAAAGTGAAAAATAACTGATTTCGGAAGTCGGTGTCTTTGGTTCTGTATATTCATTTTTGACACCGACTTCCGAAATTAGTTATTTTTCACTTTGTAGTGGTTTTTGGAAGTCGGTTGTTTTTTTGTAAAAAAGTTTTTTTTGTTTAATACAATATCTATCATGCGCCTCGCGGTTTCACCCGCGTATGTTTCGATATGTTTTTTTTATATGCTCCGCTCCTATTGGCCGCAGAGTGTTATTCAGCAGGTGCAGTAGTTCTTGAGATTAGCGCGTTCAAACAAAAACTCTTCAGCTATATACAGTATGTTAAATAACAGAGGGCGTTCCCTTAAACTCGTTAATATATATCATTAATAGATTAAAATAAAAATATCAGCATAGAAAAATAAGCATAAAAAAATCTGAATAAAAAAAAATTCTAATTGGAAATAAATTTGAAACCTCCTGTTTTAAATCAAAATAGTAGTCGTCATGTATAAATAAATTGCGACGTTGCCGTCTTTCATGTTCGCGTGTACAGTGTGTTTCTTTTACATGTCAATTTACAATTTTTATTGAATATTTTCTTATTGGAAAAAATTTTAAAACATTTTTCGAATGGAAATATTTTTTTTAGCATGTATGCATGCTATACTATTTCGGGTTAACGGGAACGCCCTCTGTTAGTTAACATACTGTATATTAAGTATAGATAAGGGCTGAATGTCGTGGTGGCCTAGTGGTTAAAACACCAGCCTCTCAAGTATGAGTGAGCGGGGTCCGATTCCAGGTCAGGCAAGTACCAATGTAACTTTTCTAAGTTATATGTACTTTCTAAGTATATCTTGGACACCAATGACTGAAGGTGAAGGAAAACATCTTGAGGAAACCTGGATTTTAAGTCTGAAATCGCCAACCCGCATTGAGCAAGCGTGGTGATTACGCTCAATCCTTCTCTGTATGAGAGGAGAGCTGTGCCCAGCAGTGGGACGATAAAAAAAGGTTGATGATGATGATGAACCTACCAAGTGTGAGTCAGCTTTGCTCATAAAGGAACATAAAGAAGTTAACCTAACAAAGTTTTGTTGCTTACTTACTAACAAAACTATGTCAGGTTACCTTCTTTTTTTACTATAGACATAGACAACATTATTATTGTTTATGCTAAAACCGAAACACGTGTCCAGTATTTTTAAGTAAAGACAATGTGTACAAAATTTCAAAAAGATGTCATGAAAAACCACAAAGTTCGGTATTTAATATTTGTGTAGACGTAGAGTAGCCAGCCTTTCGGTGTTCTATAGGATGCATTTCGGGGAGTGTGCGAAGGAATTGCATGATTTAATTCCCCCATCCCCGTTCCACCAGCGGACGACCCGTCGTACGGCTGGTTTCCACCCTTACGTTGTTAACACCACTACGATCCGGACGAAGCGTTTCGCCTCCTCCTTTATACCGCGTACATCGAGGGACTAGAACAATTTGCCAGCGGCGGTGTTTCCGTCGGACTACAATTTGAGTGTCTTCAGGGCTAGAGTGAATAGGCTCTTAATAAACTAGTGCGCTTTACCATCAACGATTGCGTCACTGCTTACCATCAGGCAGGATTACGGTTGACCCGGTTGGTTGGGTTTTATAACTTATAATAAAAGTATAAAAAAAAAAAAATATTTGTGTACAAAAATTTAGTTGAAGTAATATAAAGTTATTTCAACCTTCAAACATCATAGGTTTAAAATTTATTTAATGAAGACGCGTTTGCCCCAATACGGGAAAATGCGTCTAAAATTACCATTTTTTTTTAAAAAAACCTAATTACTCATTTTTACTGTAACTAATGAAAAAAATAATTTACTAAGGCTGTAGACAGATAATTTCTTTAATCATTTACATTAAGAGTTTTTAAATAAATTTATAATTAGTGTGATATGTCTTTTTAAAGGCGTGTGAACTATTTATATGACGCCATTGCCCAGGTTGACCTTACATGTTTGATATAATACTCTAAAGCCTTAATAATCACAAAGTAACGAGAAAAATTTGGTATTTGATCTCACTCTGACTGATCACGAAACAAGCTTTAAGTATAAAGTTACTAGCTGTGCCCCGCGGTTTCACCCGCGTAAGAGTCGAACCGAAAGAGCTCAGTTGATATAAAAAAAAGCGCCTGTTAAAATAATGGGAGCAATATGTACGTCCGCGTTTGCTCCCGTTTTCGCAACATTTTTTGTTCCTGCTCTGTTCTATCTGTGTACCAAATTTCATTACAATCGGTTAGGTAGTTTTGGCGTGAAAGCCGGACAGACAGACAGACAGAGATACTTTCGCATTTATAATATTAGTATGGATTTTGGGGCACACAAGTACCTATCTCAAAAACTTAAATTATATCTCAGCGTTGGGTTCTGTATTTGCTTCGTGATGTGGGGTACCTTTAACACATTCTAGGATACCCGACACTCATGAAAATTAAATAAAATTTTTCATCCCGTTATTAAATATATGGAGAAGGGGCTTGCGGCTAAGAAATTATTACAATTAAACATTTAACGATTAAAATATAAGGGAAAAACCAATTTAAATTGTTATTTGAACCCACTCAGACTGATCAATCATTTAAAATTAATTAGAATCCTGCATCGCGCAATTAAAGTTTTTGCACAACATTTCATATGTACCAAAACACTTCTCTGGTACTTCGGGGGGTCAGTCGTCTCGGGGGAAGCCAGTAGGCGCCAAGCTGGACTAAATTGGCGTACCTTCAGATGTAACTCACCAGGAGTTCATGTGAGTTAAATGACTAACGTGATGAGATTGATGTGAAATACTCACTAAATTAAATCACGCTCAACCTACGAGTATGATCAACAATGCCCAATACTGTGGCTATCTCGACTACCTTTTTAGCATTTTACCAATTTTACCAACCAGTTATAAATTAAAATATAATACTTATTTTTATTTGTCCTATTTAGTTTGTAAATATTATATTTTGTGACCTTGAATTATATTTTTATTATAAGTATATGTATATCTTTTTTTTTTCTTTTTTTTTTTAAATTATAAGCATTGCAGTTAAACCAATTGTTGGACTTTTGAGGGCTCCAACAACCCGTAACGACTGCCACTAGATGTTCGTATGGCAACCGGGACCAACGGCTTAACGTGCTTTCCGAGGCACGACCAGACAAACACATGCATGCAAATATTTGCCCTAAGCGGGGATCGAACCCGCGACTCCTTGCGCAACGGCCGCGTTCGCTACCGCTACGCCACGGAGGCTGTGATGATGCTACTTATAGAGTGTTATGAAATAGCAGTAAAGTGCCTTAGTTGGGACGTGTATCACGGATACGGTATTGATTGTATCCACCTCAAAAATAACTTTAAATCTCCTGAGTACTTAAATACAACTTCACTTCGAAACAACTTATATAAACTATGTCAGGATACCCCACATTTGCGTAAATTAAGTTTTATTTTTCATCCCTCTGTTAAATGTATGGAGAAGAGACATTAGCTTAGAAATTATTTCACAAGACTAAATAATTACAAAATAAAAGAGAAAAAACTTATAATGATTGGATTTTCACCTCACTCAGACTGATCAATTATTAAAAAAATATCAGAATCCGGCATCGCGCAATCAAAGTTATCGAACAACATTGCATATATACCAAACAGTTCTCGAGTACCCTTCGGTGGTCAATCACCTCGAGGGTAGCCAGCGTTCACCAGGCTGCGCTAACTGCAGTAAGTCAGTATGATCTCACCCGGAGGGGAATAAACTGGTACTGTGATTAAACAGATGAGTCACACTCAGAAGTTTAATTCACCCTGCAAGCAGGAGGTACCCACGAGGCACCTATGAGGAGGAATTACAAAATCAATAACAATAGTTATCTCGACACCCAACCCTTTTGTATTTTACCCATTGAGTTTTATTTGAGAAGAGAAGGCGACAGTTTCCAATCATGTCATGGATTCAAGACTCTGCTTCAACTTTTTTATATTTTTTATTATATAATAAAAACATATACTTATTCCCTTCTCTGTATGAGAGGAGACCTGTGCCCAGCAGTGGGACGATGAAAGGTTGATGATGATATACTTATTACAATGCTACAAAGGGTTAGTAATAACAAATTCAATCTCATGAAACAACCTACATATTATTGTTACGGGCTAGGGGTACTAAAACGCCGGTTAAGGGTTACGAAGTTTATTGGCAACGAAGGTACAGACGATTGTAGGCAATGACAAGTAGAACGTAGCTGATGTCGTACCGAAGTCTTCTCTTATGTCCACGAAGTCCGTGTTCTAAACACACAATAACGCTACAGATGTTTCTTCACGTAGTACTTACAGTTCTCGTTATAATTGTCGCAGTAGGTCTTCTTTAAGATTGCTTCTTAACTGTCGCTGTTTTCGTATCGCTAGTCGAGTGTAGACTGACTGTGCGCCGGCGTCGCGCCGCCTATATATAGGCCAGCTGATCGAACATTCCGGAATCCTCTAGACGTAATAATAATACTGCATAACTTCGAGGTCACCGGCCAGTAAGTACCTATGGTAATTCCCGGAAACGGGTTTCCAGAAATTTCGATGTCGACACTTTGTTGACAAAACTGTTGAGACCTGTACCATTCGATAGGCCGTCCTAAGTCTAGCAATGCGTTTTATTATTGTACCTAGAAAATGTCTAGATCTGGCGAAATAGGACTTAAAAGGGACACACTGCTTGTCACGCGATATTGAACCTTATGCCATCGACATAAGGTCCATTCGTAACATTGCCTCCTTCTTAGTCATGCTCGTCCCGAGCATGATTTGATCCATAATAGCGAGCTAGGCGGTCAACGTGTACGACCTTCAGCTTCCCTCTAGGTCCTTTCTTAATCCGGTAGGTGACATCGTTTATTCTGGTTACTATCGTGTATGGACCGTCCCATTTGGCTTGGAACTTTGGACTCTTTCCTTTTCTTCTAATGGGATTATGCAACCATACCAAAGTTCCCTCTTCGAATCCGGGCACGTTAGCTTTGCGGTCGTATCGGATCTTCATCTTCTCACTGGTTTTCAGACCATTCTCTCTCACTAGCTCATGTATTCCATCTAATTTACGCCGCAGGTCGGCCACATAGTCGACGGCTAGGATAGGAGTATCGGGAGGTGTTCCGGTTAGTGCATCTATGGGTAGTCTAATTTCTCGGCCGAAGTTGACTTTCGCCGGTGTGCAATTTGTGCTATCATGTGTTGCAGAGCGGTATGACATTAAGAAGAGCGGAATGTATTGGTCCCAATCCCTCTGGTGTTCTTCCACTACTTTGGCCAAATGATTCTCTAGCGTCTGGTTGAATCTTTCGACCATTCCATCTGACTGAGGGTGATATGGTGTTGTACGAGTCTTATGTATCCCGAGTAGTTGGCAAACCTCTTGAAATAGTGAAGACTCAAAGTTTCTACCCTGGTCAGAGTGTAACTCCAAGGGAACGCCAAATCGACAGAACACCTCGTGAACTAGCTTTTTGGCGACCGTATGAGCTTCTTGGTTAGGTACTGCAAAAGCTTCTGGCCATTTGCTGAAATAGTCTTGCATGACGATGATATACCTATTCCCTTCTTCAGTAACAGGGAATGGCCCAGCTATATCGACAGCAACTCTTTCCCATGGTGCACCAACATTATACACTTTCAGCCGACCTCTGGCCCTCGTTTGCGGTCCCTTTACTGAGGAGCAGGCTACACATTTTCTGCACCAGTCCTCTACGTCTTCGCGGCAATGCACCCAATAGAATATTTTTCTCACCTTTTCCAGGGTTTTCTTTACTCCAAGATGTCCTCCGGATACTCCGTCGTGCACCTGTCGTAGCACTGACGCGACTTTATCACCGGGAACAACTATCTGTAAGGTGACCTCCTGTCCACTGGGTGATTCCCATTTCCTCTTGAGAACTCCATTATCAATTATCAGGCTGTCCCACTGAGCCCAGTAACTTTTTGCTGTTGGGCTAAGCGCTGATATTTCACTCCAAGTGGGCCTTTGGCCACGTTTCTTCCATTCGATTACTGTCTTCAAGTCACTATCCTCTTTCTGTGCGTTTCTCATTGCTTGATTATTCCAGTCTTCATCCAAAGCGTTCACCTGGATAATCCGTATGTTCTCTTCTTGTTTGTCACAATGTCGGCCCTTACTTCCTGAAGTAACCTGGCGACGGCGGTCCTTTTGTCTTGCCTTTTTCTCGAGGCGCTTCTTCTTACGCGCCTCGTCCTCGACTTCCTTGTCCCGCCTTGCGTCTGCGTCACTCCACGACCTTCCGCGCGACCGCTCGTGTTCGTGTTCTTGCTCGCCGAGACGTTCGCGTTCCCGGTCTCGGTCTCGCTCCCGGTCCTTGACGCGTTCCCGCTCTCGTTTAGCGAGTCGCTCGCGGTGCCCGCTCCGATCGCTCCGCTCGCGCCACTCGACTCGCTCGCATGGGCGCTCGGGCTCGACCTTCGCATCGCGCTTGCGCCACTCCATCACCGCGGCCTCCTTACGTGACCAAGAAGTTCTTCTTCCCTTAGCCTTCCTGGGACAATCAATTCTAATGTGCCCCTTTTCGCCGCACTCGTAGCAAGTTGGTCCTCGTCGGGCTTTTATTTGTGCGGTCACTTCTCGAATACGGTGGTGTGGTCGGCCATCTTGGCGTACTGCTTCCACCTCCAGAGCGTGTGTCAAGGCTGCCTTCAGAGTCTGATGGTGCCCCAGACGAACCGCAGCCCTGACTTCCGCATCTCGAATTCCATCAGTAAAAGCTTGCACCGTAGTAGCATCAATTGCTCCCGGCGTTGAAGCATACGCCCTCCGAACAATACGTTCTATTTCCGATGCCCATTGTTGCAAACCCTCACTGCTTTTCTGTGTGCGGTCGCGGAGTTGAGCCCTGTAGACATGTTCCAGGTGTTTTTCTCCATATCTAGACTCCAACGCTTCTAACAGACAGGCTAGGGTATTGCAATCGCCGGAAAGATTTTCGAGGATTTGGACCGCCTCACCACGCAGAGCAAGCGTAAGGGCGGTTACGGCTTGATCGTCGTCCCAATTGTTGCCTTTTGCGACCTTTTCAAACTGTAGACGGAAGGCCACCCATGACGTTGTCCCGTCAAAATGAGGTACCTTGAAAGTCGGCAAAGCACTGGGTACCGGTACCACACCTTTAATAACTCCTTTTTGTACCTTCTCATGCAAAAATTCTACTTCCTTCCCAAACTCCATGATGGTATTGTCTAATTTATCGAAACGCGCATCATATTTGTCTATACGAGCGTCTTGCTGGTCTATGCGCGTATCTTGCTGGTCCATACGGACATCTTGTTGTGCTGTTTTTATTTTAAGTTCGTTGACCTCTTCTTTGGTTTTTTCCCTTTTTTCATTTAATTCTAATACCAGCTGCTGGGATTCCTTTATTTGTGCCTGGGTTACCGCCTGAGATTGTTGTATCTGTGCCTGGATTTCTGCCTGGGATTTTGCCTGAGATTGTTGTATTTGTGCCTGGATTTCTGCCTGGGATTTTGCCTGAGATTGTTGTATTTGTGCCTGGATTTCCGCCTGGGATTTTGCCTGAGATTGTTGTATTTGTGCCTGGATTTCTGCCTGGGATTTTGCCTGGGATTCTGCCACACTTTTAATCTGTGCCTGGGTTGCTGCCTGGGACTCTGCCATACTTTTTATTTGCACCGTCAAATGGGCCAGCAACGCCGATAAATCGCATCCACTGCTTCCGGGAATAGTAGTGGTAGTAGGCGCACTAATAGGTGTTACGACGGCCGCTTCTGTTTCGGGTGCAGGGACACCAAGCGATTCTTCCTCTTGACGCGCCAAATCCATCGCTGCTTGTCGTCGCGTGCGAACTCTTTCGTCTTCCCTTGGCGTGACCGGCATGCCGCTTCTGACACCAATTGTTACGGGCTAGGGGTACTAAAACGCCGGTTAAGGGTTACGAAGTTTATTGGCAACGAAGGTACAGTCGATTGTAGGCAATGACAAGTAGAACGTAGCTAATGTCGTACCGAAGTCTTCTCTTATGTCCACGAAGTCCGTGTTCTAAACACACAATAACGCTACAGATGTTTCTTCACGTAGTACTTACAGTTCTCGTTATAATTGTCGCAGTAGGTCTTCTTTAAGATTGCTTCTTAACTGTCGCTGTTTTCGTATCGCTAGTCGAGTGTAGACTGACTGTGCGCCGGCGTCGCGCCGCCTATATATAGGCCAGCTGATCGAACATTCCGGAATCCTCTAGACGTAATAATAATACTGCATAACTTCGAGGTCACCGGCCATGTAAGTACCTATGGTAATTCCCGGAAACGGGTTTCCAGAAATTTCGATGTCGACACTTTGTTGACAAAACTGTTGAGACCTGTACCATTCGATAGGCCGTCCTAAGTCTAGCAATGCGTTTTATTATTGTACCTAGAAAATGTCTAGATCTGGCGAAATAGGACTTAAAAGGGACACACTGCTTGTCACGCGATATTGAACCTTATGCCATCGACATAAGGTCCATTCGTAACATTATGTTAGGGTAGTGAGGTAAATCAAACTAAAAACAACTTTAATTTTTGTTGGTTTCGCATTTTTCCAAAGAGATTTAAGGTATTTTAATTAGGGTTGTTACGGAGGCTTGTTAGCGGAGGCGGAGGCGGATGCGGAGGCGACGAGTCTCACCTCCGCGGATGCGGAGGTTAACGGAGGCGGAGGTGGAAGTACATATAGAAAAAAAATGAAATTTATGGTTAATATAAAACATTTTTTTTATTTTAAATACGTACATTAATAGTAGTATACTTGGTAAAAAAAATATTACTTTCTTGTAATGAAAATTAAGGAGAAACAAATTGTGTTTGCCGCATTCCCGCTTCGCATTAGTTGATTCTTGACCATTTCGCGCTCAAACGCGACCGGATGGTTGTCAAGCGTCGCATCTTGCGCGTTATTTATTTTATAAATACGTAATTAAACCTCCGTTATAACTCCGCAAAAATTGTGCGGAGGCGGAGGCGGAAGCGAAGATACGATTTCTTGCGGAACTTCCGCAGTAACGGAAGCGGAGGCGAAGCTTCGTTACAACCCCAATTTTAATGGCTTTGCATTTTTCGTTATTTGGGGAGCATCAGTGTTTATATTCAGCGGTGAACAGACTTGAAAGTACTTCTAATAATCATACAGCATTATAACCAAACTATAAGATCCCACTGCTGGGCCATGGACCACGTGGACCTCGTGCAAGTAAATGTCTCATGTCTTCAAGTTTTTGGTTCTAGGACATGCTGGTTTCTTTATGAGGTTTTCCTTCGCCGATTTGGGAGCAGTGATGATGAAATAATTTATTCGAAATAAAGCTTCAGGCTTCGAATCTAGGACCTAGAGTATGTAAGTCGCGTTGCTACTAGGCCACTAGTTTTAAAGTGAAAATAACATCACGGATGAACAAATCGGCAATACAGGGTTCCGTTTTGCCATCAAAACCTCGAATATCCTTTATTTTTGTATCCTCTAATTTATTCAAAATCAACCTTCCCCTCCAGCTATCCCGCGGTGGTACTCCAATGAACAAAGTGACAACTACCGTGAAGACATACACTTATGAGGTGCCGGCTGACCAGGACCCGGCCACAGTGCCGATACCAGTCCACGCAGAACATCAGCATACCTACGCCAGCTCCGAACACAACCGGACCACGTAAGTAAAGGGTGTATCTGACATCGACGCACAAACGAGAACCATGGATCCGGTACATGATTCTGAGCCCCCCAGTGGTGGAATTTTTCGTCGGCTTTTTCATGATTTAAAAAAAATATATGGTGATTTTTTTTTCACTTAAGACCGTTCACAATTGCTATACTTTTATAACCCAATAATATTTTATAGTAAAAATTAAAAAAAAATCGCTAATTACATAAAAAAGCGCAATGAAAACAAAACCCGAAAAACTATCTTATCAGCTGATTTAATATAGTTCACATCAGGGATCAACGTCATACCTAGAAACCCGCACGGCGGCACGCTTGCAACGTTCAAAAGCCAAGCCGACACTTTTTTTAAACAGTGTGTATTCTGTAACCGTTCATTAACGACATAAATGACTATCATAATTTTATTAGTGGCATGCGGTGTAGCCTTTTCGCGAAGTTTGCGTTACGATGTCAGTTACACCCTGTATTTTTAGGTAATCTTGGTGAAGGTCATAAGACCAAACTTGCGAAAAACAGCAAGTAGGTACCAAAACAGCAGTTAGGGAGTTTCTTTTTACATTTTGGCGAGTTTGGTAATGTTTGTCAAATGACCAAACATGTCGAAACCCGAAACACGTGTTTAGAATTTTTATGTAAGGAATCTATGTACAAAATTTCAAAAAGATACATGAAATACCACAAAGTTATGAGCTTTTTATCTTAACTGATTGTCCCAACAAAAATATGAACAACGCTCCGCTCGGGCGAGCTAGCGGTGCGTTGACCTGTGTCGTCAGCTGTTGCGCGGGCATGCGACGCGCCAAGTACTATGATCTACCGTAAACTGAACTTGTGCGCTCGGTAACCACACTAAAAAAATTAAAATTATTGGAATCGATTCAGTTGCTTATTATGAACAAACTATATTCAGGATTTTTATAAAAAAAAAAATAACTTTGTATAGTCTCAAACTATGTAAATATCTCATTGAAGTGTGATTCCAATCATTTCTACTAGATTGACATGGTTTTCCAGATCGCTAAACTCACAAAAATTGTACAATTCCAGCACTACGGCCGGTTCACCAGCTCTCGCGCCACTAGTGGCGTCTCCTGGCCCAGGAGGCTGCCAGTACTGCTCACACTGCAACACTTCCACCCGGGAGTACCGCACTGTCACTACCAGCGATGGTAAGAGTTTTAAAAATATCCTTCTTCTTCTTCAGACTATAGAGGCTCACTGCTGGACAAAGGCCTTTCCTAGGTTTTCATTACATTCGGGGGGCTTGCCATAATCCCTACGTTTGGCAGTCGGCTTGGGGATCGCAGTAGTTAGATTTTCCACAGGAGCAGCTCTGCTGCCCGCTTCCCTGGTGAGAGTTCCCTTAGTCGACTCTTACTTCACCCACGGGAGGATATGGGATGGTACTATTCTAAGCCCGGTACCACACGGGGCCTAAAAATGTCCGTTGTGGGGACGAGCAGTTCAAGTTACTCAAAATTCTCAAATATTCTAAATCAACCTTGAACGTTAAGGCTTCAGCAATAAAGTTGGAAATCTATTAAAGAATTTTGACAGACTATAGTAGCCTAGTAGCTTGATTTACCTCAAAATTGGGCCTTAAAGTGGGACACCTCTCTCTCTCTCTAAGGCCCCTACGTAATCAGAGGTCCCATTTATTATTCAAATCGTCATCTCCAACAAGCCTACAGCCTATAGTAGTCTTTTGCATGCCGTTGCTGGAGTTTCTTCTTTTTTGAAGTATTTAAATACAAGTTACAAATTGTACAGACGACATTACATTTACATTTTCAACTTTATCAATAAAGCATTAAGGCTCAAGGTTGATTGGGAATATTTGGCAGCTCAGGGTAGCTTGACCTGCCGTCGTCCATACAATGCGGCAGTTTTGGTGGCTATTATTTATATACATCCATACTAATATTATAAATGCTAAAGTATCTCTGTCTGTCTGTCTGTCCGGCTTTCACGCCAAAACTACTGAACCGATTGTACTCCGTCCGAACCGTCTGAACCGTCAAAAAGTTACGTTAACGAATGATGTTTAACGTTCGTTAAATGCCGGGGCTACATTAGCAGGCGAAGATTCGTTTCGCGTTTCGCGAAACAACTCATTTTTTGACTTTACGATAGTTAGCACCATGTTTAACTTTTACGCATGCGTTAAGTGAACGTGAAACAAGTACAACCCGTCAGTTAACGTAATTGTATTTTTTTTTTGCGTGCGTTATCGTTTACGTATTGTGAAACAACTCATTTTTTGACTTTACGATAGTTAGCACCATTTTTAGGGTTCCGTACCTCAAAAGGAAAAAACGGAACCCTTATAGGATCACTTTGTTGTCCGTCTGTCTGTCTGTCTGTTTATCTGTCTGTCTGTCTGTCTGCCTGTCTGTCTGTCTGTCAAGACCCTTTATCTCAAGAACACGTGGACGTATCAAGCTGAAATTCACATGAAATAATCGGGTCTATTGTCCCTTTAAGCTGTGAAAATATCAAACTTCTAAGCCAAGCCAATCAAAAGATATAGCCGATTATGTCGTTATTTTCAACAAATTTTCGACACTCGCAAAGGAATCAAAACCTACAGGATACTTCCCGTAAACTCAGAATCTTGAAAATTGGCATGAAGCATTGTCATATAATGCAAATATAGGAAAAATTGCGAAAATCTCATTTTTTTAGTTATATAATATAATAAACATAATTTAATAAAATGGAACTTACTACCTTATTTCTCACGAACGAATAAAGTTATCAAATTGACATTTATACCAAATACCTAGGTCTATTGTCCCTTTAAGCTGTGAAAATATCAAACTTCTAAGCCAAGCCAATCAAAAGATACAGCCGATATGTCGATATTTTCAACAAATTTTCGACACTCGCAAAGGAAACAAAACCTACAGGATACTTCCCGTAAACTCAGAATCTTAGAATTTGGCATGAAGGATTGTCATATAATGCAAATATAGGAAAAATTGCGAAAATCTCATTTTTTTACTTATATAGTATAATAAACATATTTTAATAAAATGAAACTTACTACCTTATTTCTCACGACAAATTGAAATTTATACCAAATACCTAGGTCTATTGTCCCTTTAAGCAGTGAAAAAATCAAACTTCTAAGTTAAAACGATTAAAAGATACAGCAGTTTATACCGACACCTTAGACGAATTTCCGTCACACGCTAGGGAATCAAAACCTACAAGGTACTTCCCGTGAACTCAGAATCTTGAAATTCGGCACGAAGCAACGTTATATTATAGTCATCATCATCATCCCAGCGTTAATCCCAGTCACATCCGAAGCCCTTTCAGCTTTGGAGTCTGGGGTCCGCTTTACCAGTCCAACTGCTGATATGGCTAAACTTCGACATTTTCCGTGAAGCGACTGCCGTCTGACCTCCACAACCCGAAGGCGACATCGAAGCATTGCAGTTAGACCAATTGTTGGACTTTTGAGGGCTCCAACAACCCGTAACGACTGCCACTAGATGTTCGTATGGCAACCGGGACCAACGGCTTAACGTGCTTTCCGAGGCACGACCAGACCAGTGCAAATATTCATATTCATGCATACAAATACTTGCACTGTGCGGGGATCGAACCCGCGCCACCTTGCGCAGCGGCCGCGTCCGCTACCGCTACGCCACGGAGGCTGTCAACGTTATATTATAGTACAGACTGATAAAGGAAAAATTGTGAAAATGATAAATTTGAAGTTACATAAAATATTAAAATATAATTTTTGCTTACATGACATAAAATATTTTTTTAATAATTATAAACTTACTACCTACCCTTTTTCACATGAACGCGTAGATATATTAAAGTTGAAATTCATATCAAACACTTCTTAAATCTAATTGCCTCTGTACGACCACCCTTAATAGCGGCAGTACATGCGCCTATATGGAAAGTTAACAGAACCTAAACTAAGACCTATAAGCCCTACAGTCCCTACGACCCTAAGTCCTATAAGCCCTACAGACCTGACCTACCATATAGTTCGTAATAAATAAATATATAAATAAGTGCGGGATGTCTGCACCAAGAGACCTAAGGTAACAGACGGATAGTAGGTAGGATTTCCAGGTAAGGGTGAAGGGTAAACTCACTGCCAGTCCAGCAGACTCACAGGACTGATCAGAGATGGCTAAGGGTGTCTTGGCCACAGTGAGGGGTAATGAGACCAGAATAAATTCTAATCTGATTTATTTTTACAATATTACAGCTTATATGCTACTTTTTCCCAACACACACAAATACACAAACGTCTTGGTATTCCATACGTGAAATCTGCAATTTCAATAATTTTTGAAGTAGGTCGCGCGTGCGCTGCCGAAATGCTGAATCACTGTTCAAAGGTAGCATTGAACATTCTGGCGACTCTCAGGGACAGGACTGAAGTTGGTACAGCTCGACGGTCTCGTAGGGGCCGGCTTGGCCTTGTCCCGCTTGTTGTGGCTGCGCGGGCACGCTGCGTGGTATGCCGTATTGCTGCCGTGTACTCGTACGTTGTTGGTGTGTTGTGTTGGTGACGCTGGTTGTCTGCTGTGCAGGCGGTGCAGTATCCCTCCTTGCTGCACGACAATCTCGAAGTCGGTTTATTACCTTTGGAGTAAAATAATATAAGATGCATGCCAAAACTATAATTATTATTGAGGCACAGATGCTAGTTTTATACGAGTGAGATACTATTTGTTTCCATATCGTGTTATCCAATTGATTTTTTAGGTTCATCTCTGATGTAATTAGATGATCGAAAATGCCCTTTGAACTGTCTAGTACTTGTTCTTTAGCTATGTCTTTTATGTTTGTTGGTACAATCTGACTATATAAGGAGAAGTTTGTTTCTCTAGAATACGATGCTAGTACTGTTATAGTTGTTGTTCTTTTTGCAGCAAGCACGTTATTAGTCGTTTTTATAATACAATTTTCGGAGATTTGTAGAACGCCCACGTCATGAATTGTAATTTCCTTTCTTTGGCCGTCACAAATAATCGATACTGTAATCGGTTTTGTTGAAATAAATAGCCAAGTATTCTGCATGAACAGTTGCTTCCATACAATATCTGTGGAAACGTTGTAGGTTTTTGATTTACATTGGGTCTGGTTGTGATTTTTATCTCTAAAGAGTTGGTCAACTATGCAATTTTCATTAAATTGCATGTTCTTGACAGCTACAGGAAAGCACACGAACTCTGTATTGCTACGCAGGCAGTCTCTAAATTCATCTTCACTTAATTCAAAATAATGCTCGTTATTATAATCGAACCCTATGAATGTTTGTTGAATCATTAAACACTCGAATGATCCGTCTGTTTTCCTCTCTGGGATTGGTGTAACGTGTATTAGGGTATACTTTGTTATGTCGTGTATTGGGTAGTAAGCGTACACTCTTATGTGAGTAGCATTTACATTCATCTTAGTTTGCGTTAGTTGATCCTGAATAATCTTTAAGTTTGAAGGCAACTTTTGATTGGCCGTTTTTATTAGATTGCTGACATGTTTTGGTGTCAATATACTATATACACTTGCATTTTCTAAATAAATATCAAGCAATCCTGTATAGTAATCCATAATTTCCGTGATATAATTATTGGCTAATTCGTAAGCTTGCATTACTTGTATTTTAATATGATTGCTGTCAATGGTCTTATACCACACGTTGTGTTGATTCATGAACGTAATTGCTTCATTAATTTTAGCTTGGAATTTCTCTAGCTTTTTCTGGATTTGCTCTTCAGTTTGGTTTACAGCTGAGATTGTAGATAACATTAATTTGGTTTGATGATTGGCAGAGTCTATAAGATTCTGCTGGTTGCTGTTTAATGTATCTATATCCTTGTATACTTCATCATTAACTCCAAACACTGACGTTAAGAATTGTCCTAAGATTCCTCTTTTTCTCCTAGTATTCCTTATCTCAGTTAAGTATTCCTTTGCGGTCTCAAACTTTATCTTTTCTTCTTTTAAGTGATGATAAAACTCATTGCAATGTGATTCATAAATCATGGCTTGAGTGTCAGTACAGAGGTTTTGAAATTGTATAGTTATTTTTGCAATTTTTTCCAAGTCTTGCTCCAAATTTCTTTTTTCGTAATCTGCTTCAACTCTAAAGGTTCCTCGGTTTATAGTAGATGTTCCTATTTGCTCAACATACAATCCTGGATTTAAATTTTTTAGTGAATATGTTGGCGTACTCGAAACGGTTCCCGCTAAAAGAATAATTATTGCGTATAAGCACAAATTCTTTATCCAATTGTTCGGTGACCGACTTCGTTTGTTTACTGTTGTCCTTGACATATTACATTGTGTAGATGCTTGTCTGTTTTCAACCCTAGTACTAGTATCCTCTAATTCATTTACCGGCAAGGGAATCAACGTATGAGTTGATCTTTTTTGACACAGACCTGTTGATTTTTGGAGAGTTACAACTCTAACTACACCATCATTTCCTGGGTGCACTTCTTTGATTTTTGCCAATGGCCATTTGCTTGGAATCATGTTATCGTCTTTTATTAAGACCACAGTTCCAGTTCTAATATTTTGGTGTTCTTGTTTCCATTTATATCTCTGCTGAAGTTGGTGTAAATAGTCCTTTGTCCAGCTCTTCCAAAAGTCTTTTTTCATTTTTTGAATGTGTTTCCATCTATTTACTAGATCAGTATTAATGTTTGAAATGGGATCTGGAATCCCCACTGCTTCTCGACCAATAAGAAAGTGACTGGGAGTTAATATTATATTGGTGTTTATATCTTCGCTTTGTGCACACAATGGTCTTGATTTTAGGCACGCTTCAATTTGGTGGAGGAACGTTGTCATTTCTTCGTATGTTAATGTGGACTCTCCTATCACTCGGCGTAAATGATGTTTCACTGACTTGACGCCAGCTTCCCAGATACCACCAAAATGCGGTGATGCGGGAGGAATAAAATGCCACTGGGTGCCTATGTTTGTCACTGCGTTTTGAAATTGTGCCGACTGCGTTATCTGTAAGATTTCCTGATGTAAAAAGTTGGCTGCTCCTACGAAGTTCGTAGCATTGTCACTGTACATATGTGATACGTGACCTCTTCGTGCCATGAACCTGCGTAGCGCTGCTATAAATGTTTCTGTTGTCAGGTCTCCTACTAACTCGAGATGTATTGCTTTTGTTGCTAAGCATACAAAAACTGCTATGTATGATTTATACGACTTGTGACCTCGTCCTTTCATAGTTCTTGTTTGTATTGGTCCCGCATAATCCACTCCCGTATGGCTGAACGGGTAAGATTGCGTCACTCGTGCTTTTGGTAGTATTCCCATTTTTTGAGACATTGTACTTGCTTTGTATCGTATGCATTTCACACATTTACCAAGTAAACTCTTAACTTTCCTTTTTCCACTAATGATCCAATACCTTTGTCGTAAATATGCTAGAGTCAATTTGTTCCCTCCATGCAATGTTTTTTGGTGAGCATCATGTATAATTATCGATGTTACAGGATGGTTATAAGGTAATAATATTGGATGTTTCTGGTCGTAAGGTAGTTCTGAGTTTTGTAATCTGCCTCCTACTCTTAGTAATCCATCCTCGTTTATAAACGGGTCTAAACTGGATAGCTTATTGTTTTTCTTTAAGGGTTGATTACTTCGAATAGTTTTCAATTCCTCTTCAAATTCTTGTTGCTGTACTAACATAAGAATCCGTTTTGTGGTTATCCTTATTTCCATACACGACAATGGATTATTATTTCTATGTTTACTGGCAAATCTGTAGCAGTATGTTAGTACCCTTATCATTTTATCCAAACTGGAAAATCTATCCCAGATATCAATTGTCACCGTTTTGGTCGTTGACACGTGACATAATTTGACTTCTTCATTTGGCTGTGGCGTCATTCTTGTTATAGGAATCTTATCCGTTTTGAGCCACTGCGGACCGTTCCACCATAACGTTTGGTTTATTAGTTTTTCTGGTTCGACGCCTCTTGAAACGATGTCTGCCGGATTATCGGCAGAGATGACATGATTCCATTGAGCGTTTGGTACTAACCGTTTTATTTCTGATACTCTATTAGCCACAAACGTTTGCCACCGATGCGGCTCTCCTCTTATCCAGCCTAAGGTTATCATTGAGTCCGTCCAACAAGATAACTCAACATCCTTGCAGTTAAGCGCTTCCTTGACCTTATCTATTAACCCGGCCAATAGCACAGCAGCGCATAATTCAAGTCGAGGTAAAGTAGTTCTTTGTTTCCTGGGTGCTACTTTTGATTTAGCTTGTAGTAATGTTACGTAGTAATCGTTGTTTATCCTTACACGGCTATATACAACCGCTCCGTAAGCTTTTTCCGACGCGTCGCTAAAACCAAATAATTCGATTTTTGTTTTGTCTGTCGTATGGCACCACCGAGGAACTTTAATTTTCTCTATGTCTTTGAGATGTTTTTGAATTTCAATCCATTTTTTCTGAACCATGTCATCCACTGGTTGATCCCATTCTAATCCGTTTGTCCACAGTTCTTGTATAAGTAATTTCATTTTAATTATAATTGGTGCCAACCAACCTAGAGGATCAAATATTTTCGCAACTTCCGACATGATAAATCTCTTTGTAGGTTTCTTATTTTCCGTTATAGTTATTCGGAAATAAAAACTGTCTTCACGTGGTGACCATGTTATGCCCAATGACTTTCTTGTCTCATCTAAAGGTAGTTTGAGCATCTCGTCGTTCTGATCTTCCACAGGTATGTTTTCAAGTAGTTCTAGACTGTTTGATGACCATTTCCTAAGCTTAAATCCGCCTTTGTTTAACATAGTTATCAACTGACTCTGCAATTCCTTAGCTGAGCTCTCCTGGGACTCTCCAGATAAGATATCATCTATGTAAAAGTCTTCTAATGTAGCTTTACTTGCGATTGGGTAATTATCTTGTTCATCTATCGCCAGTTGTTGTAATGCACGTACCGTCAGAAAGGGGGCACTCGTTGTACCATAAGTGATTGTTGTAAGTTTGTATTCAGTAACACTATCTGTAGGTGATACCCTCCATAATATCCTTTGATATGGAAAGTCTAAATCAAAGATTTTTATAAAACGGTACATTTTCATTATGTCTGCAACAAAGGCCTCCTTATGCATCCGACATCGTAAAAGTATAGTAGATAAGTCTTGTTGTAATCGTGGGCCTTTAAACATATTGTCATTAAGGCTCATTTTCGTGCTACTTTTGCTACTTGCATCAAATACTACATGTAGTTTCGTAGTAATATTAGGTAGGTTATCATTTAAGAACTGTCGTTCTAATTGTAAGGGTGCAGCGGCTGTTTTACGAGAGTCGCCGTTTAAGTTTGAGTTTGAGTCCTTAAAAGTGAGTTGTACTGTGTAAGTACGGTCTGAGCTTCTTATTGTTGTTTCTCTGTAATAGTTTTCACAGATCTGGTCATCCTGCGAAAGTTTGTTCTTTTGAGGAATTTCTTCTAATTCCCAAAATTGTTTAAGTTGTCGTTCATCTTCTTTGCGAGATGATGCTTCGGACCCTTGGTCACACAACACTCTTAACAACTGTGGCATTCCATCGTAAGAGGTAGTTCTTACTAAGCCAGTAGCTGACAAGGTAGTATTTTTCCCATCAGAATTTGTTACTGATAAGCTTGTTGTTGAAATGTTTTTGAGTTTTTCCCTAACTTGACCTTTTGCAGTAATGTTGCTAGTGGCCGCATTAGTATTATTTTCTACCTGTGTCCTAGATTGATGCAACAGTGTGTTGTGTCCCTTACGTTGGCATATTTCGCATTGTTTATTCACCTTACTAACGCATAACTTTTGATCGTCATGATTTAAGTAACGTTTGCACATTCGTTTTCCTACATCAGCGTTGTATCGGTCGTTGACGTTCAACGCTTTGAAACTAGAGCAATCATGAATAATATGATCGTTGATTTGACATCGTTTGTATTTTTCCGAGTTTGATTTTAGTTTATTATTTAATTGTTCGTAAATACTTTGTACGTGTTGCAATCTTTCTTCGCATTTTTGAAGGTAATCGATTCCCTCGTCGTAGTATTTCTTTAAAGTACTAAAGTAGTTAGTAGTTATGTATTTATGAGTTGATAACACCTCTTGTTCCTGTAGTCGTGAATGGTTTCCTTGAACTCGCTGGAAAATTTCATCTAATGTCCGTTTTCGGTCATTGATGTATTTTTGTGTCTTCCTTGTAGCTGAGTCCTTTTTTATGTTTGTTACTATCCTTCTGATCTCGAAGTAATCAGTTTCTTGGCTCTTTAATAGTTCGTTGATTTCTGGTATCTCCATAGTTTGCTTCTTTCTTTTTCTCCAAACAGTCCTAAGTACCCTAGTCTATTAGTTAAAACGTGCACTTGATGTATCTGCGCCCTCGTTATCTTGTAACTTCTCAGTCAACTGGTGAGACCCGCTTGTGGGAAGCCAGTGACCGATACGCAACGAAAGGCTTTCTGACAGAATACCCAAGTACAAAGTACTTCAATATACCAAGGAACTGGTGTTATGTTGAGTATTCCAGCCCTTAGCTCTATGAAGTGTCAGCCTATCTCCTATAATCCCTACGGGGGTAAGAGGACCGCGTGGTACAATGTTCAACGCTCGAAGGACCAAAATGTACGACCACCCTTAATAGCGGCAGTACATGCGCCTATATGGAAAGTTAACAGAACCTAAACTAAGACCTATAAGCCCTACAGTCCCTACGACCCTAAGTCCTATAAGCCCTACAGCCCTGACCTACCATATAGTTCGTAATAAATAAATATATAAATAAGTGCGGGATGTCTGCACCAAGAGACCTAAGGTAACAGACGGATAGTAGGTAGGATTTCCAGGTAAGGGTGAGGGGTAAACTCACTGCCAGTCCAGCAGACTCACAGGACTGATCAGAGATGGCTAATGGTGTCTTGGCCACAGTGAGGGGTAATGAGACCAGAATAAATTCTAATCTGATTTATTTTTACAATATTACAGCTTATATACTACTTTTTCCCAACACACACAAATACACAAACGTCTTGGTATTCCATACGTGAAATCTGCAATTTCAATAATTTTTGAAGTAGGTCGCGCGTGCGCTGCCGAAATGCTGAATCACTGTTCAAAGGTAGCATTGAACAGCCTCTAAACTGTGAAAAATTCTAAATTTCCCGCCTAAACCTCTCAACCGATTTTGATGAAGTTTGGCAGAGACAATCTTTAGACCCTGAGAAAGAACATAGGCTACCTTTTATCCCGGAAAAATTTGATGTTCCCGAGGGGAATTTAAACAGCGCGATATAACCGAACTCCACGCGGGCGAAGCCGCTGGCGGAAAGCTAGTACGTCATAAATTGTAAACCGCTACGTTTGTACGGCGGAACCGTCGGTGTGCGAGTCCGACTCGCATTTGGCCGCTTTTTAACTTTTACGCATGCGTTAAGTGAACGTGAAACAAGTACAACCCGTCAGTTAACGTAATCGTATTTTTTTTTGCGTGCGTTAACGTTTACGTATTGTGAAACAACTCATTTTTTGACTTAACAATAGTTAGCACCATTTTTAACTTTTACGCGTGCGTTAAGAGAACTTGAAACAACCCGCCCATGTCTAGAGCTTTAGAAAGGACATAGGTTATATAACATCCCGTTATTACCAATAGGTTCAGAGCAGTAACAAAAAATTTTGCGAAAACGGGAGCGAACGATGATGTACATATTGCTTCAATTATCTTAACAGGCGCTTATTTTATATCAACTAAGCTCTTTATTTTTTGGAATGGTCTACGGCTTTGAAATTTCGCATAAACATTGTTTATTGTTAGCCGTATGTTTGCTATCAGAAAAATTTTGCAAAAATTTGTGAGGATGTTAGAATGTTTGTTGCTCACGCAAAATCTACAGAATGAATTAGAGGTTTGGAAATTGGAGAATTTAAGGAAACCTTGCAGTAATGTAGGCATTTATCTTGGCATTCCCACGGAAGAGGGAACCACCACGCACTGTAAACTGATGTCCACGCGGGCGGGGTCGCGGGCAACAGCTAGTTTATTTATAATTTTCTAAAGTAGCATCTTGGGTGAACCTGCGGGGTAATTTTGTAAGATGCTATCAGTAGCAATGGGCTACATTTGGACAGTTTAACAACATTCATTGGGTTATTTGCATTGTTTAGCAGATATATTTGTAATAGAATAATACTCACACGAATTATGGGTAGTGTATAATTATTATCTCACAACAATTACTTATAGGAAGATGATATACTATAACTATAACTATGATATAACTATTCTCAACAAGTCCAAAACGTCCGCCTTCGATGCTGGCCCCGAGCAAATAGACTTTCATGTATAAAAAAGTACTCTGTGAAATAGACCGAGTCTCCTCCCGCCTTCTCAACCGTCATCTACCAACCGCCTTTTTTTTGTAGTGTTGCCAGTAAATGGAACTTAATGTCACAATAATCGACAAAGACAAACTATGGATTTAGTAATTATTTCGAAACCTAACACATTCAATACAAAAAACACACAATGGGCGGCCTTACCGCTAATGCAATCTCTTCCAGTCATCCAAAAAAAAATATGGACTGATTCTCCCGAACCACAAATGGGACTGTCGTTGATGGTTTTAATCCACGGCGTTAACTACTTCAATAACAAATTTCATCAAAATTGGTCCAGCCATTTGGGCGTGAAGGATTAACAAAGATACAAACGCACCCATACATTCAATAGTGAAAATTTCGTCGTTCTTCGAGTAATATTACTGTGATGTTTCAGAACGCACCAATGAACGTATGGTGTACCCAACCCCTGCTAACGAAACCAAGCTCATTCCCGCGGAACCGCATAATGGACACGGCCCTTATGTAAGTAAAAATCTGTATTTACCCCTCACCGGTGGTGGCCTAGTGGTTAAAACACCAGCCTTTCAAATAAGAGTGCGCGGGTTCGATTCCAGGTCAGGCAAGTACCAATGTAACTTTTCTAAGTTATATGTACTTTCTACGTATATCTTGGATACCAATGACTGATTACAAAGTGAAGGAAACATCTTGAGGAAACCTGGACTTTAAGTCTGAAATCGCCAACCCACATTAAGCAAACGTGGTGATTATGCTCAATCCTGCTCTGTATGAGAGGAGACCTGTGCCCAGCAGTGGGACGATTAAAAAAAGGTTAATGATGATGTCAAAAAAGGGCTAGATATTTTTTTTAGTCGTGATTAATTATTTATTTTATTATTTATGTACTTACACACAATAAAATACATAAGGATATGTCAAAAATTAATTTATAGGTACAAAGGTGCTGCTTATTTCTTTAGAAATTTCTTCCAGCAGACCTGCGAAAGGAGAAATAAATCAGAAATGTAGACAATAGTGTGTAAGAACAAGGAGAAAAAAATATGAATGTGTTTAGTATAAAAGTAATATAATCCAAAAATAATTCCATAAGTATACTTAAATAAATACATAACACTAAAATATGTATAAGTACATACTATAATGAACAACACACACACACGTCGACAGCCTCCGTGGCGTAGCGGTAGCGGACGCGGTCGCTGCGCAAGGTGGCGCGGGTTCGATCCCCGCACAGTGCAAATGTTTGTATGCATGAATATGAATATTTACACTGGTCTGGTCGTGCCTCGGAAAGCACGTTAAGCCGTTGGTCCCGGTTGCCATACGAACATCTAGTGGCAGTCGTTAAAGGGTTGTTGGAGCCCTCAAAAAGTTCAACAATTGGTCTAACTGCAATGCTTCGATGTCGCCTTCGGATTGTGGAGGTCAGACGGCAGTCGCTTCACGGAAAATGTCGAAGTTTAGCCATATCAGCAGTTAGACTGGTAAAAAGCGGACCTCAGACTCCAAAGCTGAAAAAGCTTCGGATGCGACTGGGATAAACGCTGAGATGATGATGATGACATACTATAATGAACAAATTCTAACAATATGAGTAACGCTCACGCAGGTAGGAAGGATAAGACGGGTTGTGTAGGATGTTGAAAAGGAGACATAAAATCCTAGTATTCCTGCAAAGATGGATTGGGAGCCACTTGAGTTTCTTGCGAAGGTGAGAAACATGGTCATACTCTCGAAGACCAAAACCAAGCGAATGCACAGGTTTTGCAAGCGTTCAAGCTTGTTTAACAGCTCCCCAGTAGCATCCAAGTAACAGGTGTCGGTATCTGCGTCTGACCTATAATCGGTTGAATGTTTGTGCCAAAGATATTTTAGTCTGCAAGGGCAGAAAACCCTGAAGGCATTTCAGCGAATGAAAGGAGAAATGTACCTTTCCGCTGACCTCACTGACCTGAGCACGCCACGAAAGATTGGAGTCAATAACTGCACCCAGATCAAAGAGTCAAAGTGAATAACTTGAATTGGAAGTTGGCTTACTTATACTTAGCCAAAATCCAATTTACTTTTTAAATTCTATGTTAACCTACAATTCTTTTCCACAGGGTCCAACATCATACAAGTTTTCTGAGACGACATACTCTGCACAGAACACGACTCAGCGCTACCCCTCCCCCTCCCCGCTGCCGGTACCCTCGCACACCCTGCACCCGCAGCCCTCCCCCTCCCCCGGGCCCTTCCCGCGACCCACCACCCCCTCGCCCGGCACGCAGCAGCCGCCCAAGAAGCTAGATGAGCTGCTGGCTGACTTCCCTGAAGCGGTGAGTGTAAGAGAACGATCTACGTCTAATAGCTGAATAAGTATTTATGATGCAGGAACCGCGAAATACTCACACGTGTATACAACGTTAATTATTGTTTATGAGAAACCTGAAACACGTGTCCAGTATTTTTAAGTAAAGAATCTATGTACAAAATTTCAAAAAGATATCATCAAAAACAACAAGTTGTGAACTTGTTATCCTACTTGGTTGTCCCAACAAAAATATGGTTCACGTTCGGGCGGGCAAGCCAGGTGCATTGACCTGTGGAGTCAGCTGAGCGCGGGCATGCGCACGTATAAGCTGCGTAGCCCTCAGTAACCATATTGAAATAATTTCTAAAATTATTTGTGAAAAAAATATAAAATGATTGCAATCGATTCAGTTGCTTATTCTGAACAAACTATATTCACGTTTCTCATAAACAAAATATAAGGTAGTTGTATATTAACTTGGCTGTAGAAACAAATACTTAGTTCCTTGTGAGAACTCTTGAGAAAATAATTCTAGCTATTTACTATCATACGCATTAAAATGGGCCTTATAAGAAGGCTCAAGGTCACTCAAAGGGCAATAGAGAGGGCTATGCTTGGGGTTTCACTGCGTGATCGCGATGCGGGTAGCGCTGGACCGGTCGTCATGAAGAATCTTCATGTCGACCGGTCCATCTTCATTGAAGATCCTTGGGGGAGGCCTATATCCAGCAGTGGACGTCTTTCGACTGAAATGATAATGATGCATTAAAATAAATGCGTCTGTATTTACATAGGTGAGAACAGATATTCTTCTAAAATACCATTGCAAAATATTCGTCCAAACGGGAAAACTAACTATAACTCCTACACGATAAAGTTCAATTTACAATACAACTTCAAACATTTTTAGAACTTTTTCAATAGTCCTAGTCAATCAGAAATCAATTTAATCTGCTTTTAATTAAAGTTGTTATTTGCTTGAAATAAGGGCAAATTTGTATATTGGTACACAATGGTGTGGCAGTCGGTTTGCTTTACAAACAACTTGGTTGCGGTAACCTTATCTAGTGACGTCCGTATGGTGTGTCCACACGGACGTCACTAGATAAGGAGTCATTAGTCATTAGATATACATACTTATACAATGTCCTTAGATCAATCGTCGGACAGTACCCCACAAGACGAAAGACGTCTTTTCTATAGAGGATAAGCACAATTTACACTCTGTTCCTAATCATAAATATTTGCATTGCGCGGGAATCGAACCCGCGACTCCTTTCGCAGCGGCCGCGTTCACCCCTACCCTTAAAACCTTACCCAACAACATTTCCTCAGTAGCCAGTAGTAAACCTTTGGACAAGAATAATAAAAACTTGCAATAACGACCCATACTTTTTACACAGCGTTACCCAACTCAACCAGACGGAGTAGTTCGTCGCAACATCCACGTTACTCACGAGAGCTCCACCCAGAGCTCCACCCTGAACCGCGACGTGCGGGACACCCGGGACTCTGCCCCCAGTCCGCCAGCGAAGGCCCCGCTGGTGGCCAACAGTCGCAACGTGGCCGGACCCGCGGTCTACTACCCGCCAGGACACACGCCCTTCCAGAAGAAGGAGGGTGGCGGATACCAGGCGAGCAGTGTGAGTAGCCTTTTATTTATCTTCGAAACTATTTCAGATCTTCATCTCATCGTCTTTCTGCTGCTGTGAGCACGGGCGTACACACCCGCCCCCCCCCCCTCCCCTTCATGGCACGCCAACAAGCTCGATCCTGAGCAGTTCTCCACCAGCCACTACCAGCCACCTTTTTGATGACGTCGCTCCATCTCGTTCAAGGGCGTGCTACGCTACGTTTGCCGAGACGCGGTCTCTACTCAAGGACTCGTTTACCCCAACGGTTGTAGGTACTGCGGCATATAAGTGACAGGCACAATTTTAATACTAGGAATAGAAACAATTTAGATCAACCTCGGTTCAGACTAGCTAAAGTAAATAGTTCGTTTATGGGGTACTGTGTAAAATTTTAAGTACCGCTAGAGATTCAACAGCTCAATGAATCCAAATTTAAAACATGCATTAAACGCACGCTGTGTAAGCAAGCATATTATAAACTGGAAGATTATATCCTTGATAAAAATGCTAGGATAAATGCCAGTCCTGCTCCACAGCCACAGACAATTTTGTAGGTTTGGAAGAGATGCCATTCCCCCTTTTTGTTGTTTTCTAAATATTCCTTTTTTATTTTATTTGTTTATTTCAACGTTGTGCACAAAATTTTGCAATAGTATTGTATAATGTAAAAGCGCTTTTCAAGTTTGTGAATGTGAGGCACCATGGACTATAGTTTGCTTTTTTTATATATATATACAATATGTAAAGAAAACCCTGTCCGACCCATAAGGATAATAAAGGTTAGGTAAACACTTGACCAAATATAATATAAAATTTTACATAATCATCACAGTAACAATAATAATGAATTTTGAAATAATCTTTTTTTCCCGGGTATTAATTCCAATTTCCCCGAAATTTAGTAATTTTTAAAAAACTGACAACACCATTTGTGGCGGAGCGAATAGCGATGCGACCACGTGCCGCATGCCCCGCCCCCTTTCACCCGCGCATGTATGCGCGGGTGAAGGGGGGCGGTGCTATCGGGTTGCCTACCGCACATGCATTAAGTTACCTCGCTTTTTCGAAATAATATTTATTTTTTTTGGGGGATTTTTTTTTAAGTTTAGCCCGGCTTTATAGGCATTATTAGAATCAGTTAACGATACCTAACAATACCTTCACGGATCGGACAGGGTTTTCTTTACATATTGTATATATATATTGTTTGACATTGCGAGATTGGCAGTTGAGAGTTGTCATGCTCACTCAAATGTCTTGCTGATGGTGGCGCGTGTTGTTGGGTCATTTGGTTCCCTTCAATATGGTTGAGCTAAGTGGGGCTGATGCGCGCGTCATGCTCGTGAACGGGGGCCGTCAGTGGAGACTGGTCATCTCTTAGCTGCCAGTGGGCTTAATTCATTTTTATATTTTAATTAATTTTACATTGTGCTCACATGATAGAAGCAACATAAATATGTAACGAAGAAATGTAACCCGTAAATAATGATTTTAAAAGAGTGTCCATGGAGTTTCTTGCACGTTCTTCTCCATTGAGATCTACGCTTTGGAACGTGCAATTTAGCTTCACTTTTCTTGAACTGACCGACATTGACTATTCAAAAGTACCAAGTGATGGTTAATTTGAAATAAACGATTTTGATTTGATTTGATTGATTTGATATGTGACCAATTCATTGCCACTTCAGCTTGCTAATCCCCTCAGCTATGTCGGTGACTCTGGTCTTCTGTCGGATCACCTCATTTCTGATGCGGTCCTTCAGAGAGACGCCCAACATAGCCCGGCCCATAGCCTGTTAAGCGGCTTTAAACTTATGGACTAGTCTGACCGTTAATGTCCACGTCTCGGCTCCGCGCATGTATGCGCGGGTGAAAGGGGGCGGGGCTATCGGGTTGCCTACCGCACATGCATTAAGTTACCTCGCTTTTTCGAAATAATATTTATTTTTTTTGGGAGATTTTTTTTTAAGGTTAGCCCGGCTTTATAGGCATTATTAGAATCAGTTAACGATACCTAACAATACCTTCACGGATCGGACAGGGTTTTCTTTACATATTGTATAACTTGTTTGACATTGCGAGATTGGCAGTTGAGAATTGTCATGCTCACTCAAATGTCTTGCTGATGGTGGCGCGTGTTGTTGGGTCATTTGGTTCCTTCAATATGGTTGAGCTAAGTGGGGCTGATGCGCGCGTCATGCTCGTGAACGGGGGCCGTCAGTGGAGACTGGTCATCTCTTAGCTGCCAGTGGGCTTAATTCATTTTTATATTTTAATTAATTTTACATTGTGCTCACATGATAGAAGCAACATAAATATGTAACGAAGAAATGTAACCCATATATTATTATTTTAAAAGAGTGTTCATGGAGTTTCTTGCACGTTCTTCTCCATATAGATCTACGCTTTGGAACGTGCAATTTAGCTTCACTTTTCTTGAACTGACCGACATTGACTATTCAAAAGTACCAAGTGATGGTTAATTTGAAATAAACGATTTTGATTTGATTTGATTGATTTGATATGTGACCAATTCATTGCCACTTCAGCTTGCTAATCCCCTCAGCTATGTCGGTGACTCTGGTCTTCTGTCGGATCACCTCATTTCTGATGCGGTCCTTCAGAGAGACGCCCAACATAGCCCGGCCCATAGCCTGTTGAGCGGCTTTAAACTTATGGACTAGTCTGACCGTTAATGTCCACGTCTCGGCTCCGTAAGTCATGACGGGTAGGACGCACTGGTTGAAGATTTTAGTCTTCAAACATTGGGGTATGGGCGACGAAAATACCCGACGAAGTTTACCAAATGCTGCCCATCCCAGCTGGATCCTTCTATTTGCCTCCTTCTCGAAGTTGTTTTCCCTAAGTGCAACGTTTGCCCGAGGTATTCATACTCTGAAACAACTTCGAGTGGCATTCCGTTTACGGCAACCGGTCCCGGAGTGACCCGTTCATTGAACATAATTTTGGTCTTATCTAAGTTCATCCGGAGACCGATGCGTTGGGAGGAGTCAGCTAAGTTGGCCAGCATTTGTTCCAGCTCTTGCTGCGTTTCCGCCATGGTGACGATATCGTCCGCAAATCGCAAATGTGAGATGTACCTACTCGCCATTGATGTTAATGCCCCGACCCTGCCAATCCAGCGTCTTAAACATATCCTCGAGGGCATTGGAGAATAATTTGGGGGAAATGACGTCCCCTTGCCTCACTCCTCGCTTAAGAGGGATATCTTTAGTCTGCTGGTTCTGGACTTGGACGGACATTGTGGCGGCATCGTAAAGACATCTCATCACTTGGACATATCCAAAGATTCCAGAAAAGACCAGGCCTCCATCGAGAACATGTATGAACTCCTCTGATTACTAAACAAAGTGTAAATGAGGACTTATCTCTAACTTTGAAATAAACCACGCGGTAGACACTGTCACAACGTACACTGTAATAGGGTATTTGACTAAAAAAAACTAATTACTCCGTAAGTCTGATTTCCAAAAATTACTAGACACGATTTTTTTCTTTTTTATAAACGAAAAATGAAGGCGACACAGCGCGTTGAAAACTCGTGTGACGTCACTGCACGCTACACTTTTTAGCGGCCAGTGACGTCACCAGCCACCACTCCTGATCTTTGATACCCTTTATATTTGTCAATTTTGATTGATTTGATAAAACACAATATACATATCCAATATTTTTCTATAATCTGAATGACGGACTAAATAGAATCATTTTTTTAAACCCAGAAAACATCCCTATTGCCAAAAAACCGTGTCCGACTATAGCGCACAAAAATTACTCATTTAAAAAATTTTACTTCCAAGGCCTGAATTGCCATTGAACATTGCTTACCATCAGGCGGGCTCGACACTAGTTCATAATTATATGTATATAAAAAAGTCGAAGCCGATCCCAATATAATATTTGATTAAAAGGCAGATAAAGTGAAATGAAACTATATAAATATCACGCATGGATAAAATACAGATCATGATTAAAAACCACCAAAAGTAGGTAGGGGTCCCATTAGCCTTTAAAGTTAAGCATTACCATCCTCCTCGTAGGGTATATGTACGAAGCCCGAATAGCAGGCATCACCTACTCAACTATAGTCTACCACTCTCACAGCTTTGATTAACCCTGTATAGAGTTAAATCTGAATGGTTTCGCCAATTTAGCGCAGCTTGACGAATACTGGCTCCCTCGAGGTGACGGACCCCCGAAGTACTTGAGAACTGTTTGGGTATATATGCAATGTTGTACGAAAACTTTAATTGCGCGATGTAGGATTCTAATACGTTTTGTATGATTGATTAGTGAGAGTGAGGTCAAATTCCACTCGGAGTTGACGATTGCATCACTGCTTACCAACAGGCGGGATTGCGGTCAAGCAGTAGTTTATAATTATAAAAAAAAGCCATTTTCTACAGATTTCTTCTCTTTACTTTGCTCCTATTGGTCGTAGCATGATGTGATGTTATCTAGGTATTAAAATACATAATATGTAGTTGTTATAGTTAACCTCCGATCACGTCAACAAATCAAGACTGCTTATCATAATGCCGATAGGTAATTAAAGTCATAAACGGGACGATTTCAAATGAGATTTTAAGTTTCTACGCCAAGATTATTTTAATTCTACCCTCTATGTTTGTGTATGGACGACAGTAGGTCAAGCTACCCCAAACTGGCAGATATTCCCAATCAACCTTGAGCTTTATGCTTTAGAGATAAAGTTGAAAATCTAATAAGGAAATCTGACAGATTGTAGTAGCTTGATGTACTGTCGTCACGGCAGTTGAGCGAGGTGATGCAATGTTAAACCCAACAACACGACCATTGTTATCTGGAGACCCTCCACGACCAAACTCCCGACACAACAACATTTAGCACATCGTACCCGGCACATATTGCAACACAACCGCTCAGACCCGTCCTCCGTACGGCTTCACCAGACATCATGCCGGAACACGACGATTCGCTTGGCGGCAAGACTTTTTCTGGTGGGTGGTAACTTCTGCCATCAGCCGATGTTATGGCCTACCACCGAGAAAACTTAAGATAATATTTTTAATCCAATAATTTACTTTATTCTTTTACGTTACCCATCTTGGTGCAGTGCTTCTCGTAATTTTTATTTTTCATGAAATTAGAAGAATTTACCATTAGCAAACTAGTCTTTTCCCAACAATATAGGGGTCATATCTGATCTCCACAATCCAGTTTCAGGGTAATACGATACTTAATCCAAGAACATACTTTATTCTTTTACTGATTTCTGCATTTTCTTATCCTCAGGCGATGGCACAAGGCGGCGGCGCCTACGCTTCAGGCCGCGGCATGTATGAATACGAGTCAGGCTCACGAAGCAAAGAAAAGCATTCTGAGACGAAAACAGCTGTTCCCATCTGTCTACCACTCTGCTGCGCCATGCCATGCGTGATCATGTAAAAATCTTGGGCGAAATTTCGTGGGGACAGGTACCCAGATGTCATTCGTACCAAACTGCCCATCTGCTAGTAGTAAAGCTGGAATGAAATGAAAAGATCTGGGTAGGCCCTTTTGTCAATGTTGATATTATTTAGTGATAAGATTTGTTCGTAATTTAAATGAGTTTTGACAGCTAAAGGGACGTACAATTTTAATGATCTTGATCTTGAATTTATTCAAGATCACTTTCAGTATAACGAAACAATCTCCTAAATTAACCTTGACCTTGGTCGTTTGTTTTCAAGGTCATGCTGTAGTTAAATTTAAGTTTTGACAGCTGTATATCGGAATAATAAATGGTTTTATTTATAATACAATTTTAAGTAAAGTAAGGTGCTAGAATCTATACGCTTCTCATAAGAAAGTGTATCAGAGCTTGCAATAACGAATACTACAACGAATCTCAGATCATTTATAAAGGAAACATAAAACATCTCATTTTTGTTAAATTATTAATAACATTATGAAACTTTTTGGGAAAATAACTGTAAATGTCGACAATTAAATTAAATTTTTTATGTCTGTACTCAAATTATTTGAAACTAACAAGGTGCCATTAATGATATTTTAACTATAATTAAATAGTCCAACTACTGAGCGCATACATAGAATATTACTAAAATAATTAAGTTAATATAAAAATTAAAAGTCCTGTCTAGTACAAGCGACAGTGCTGCCATTCACCAAAACTTGTGAATTCGATTTGTCTTAAAATTATTGCGCTCAGTTCTATTTTGTATAGCAATAATGTAATTTTTATTATTAATAAATTCTATTAACTTGACATTTTGTTTTATTTACAGTCTTCATTAATTGGTAATTTATTAATTACGGAAAAAAAATAGGTATTTTTATTTTGAATCGTAGTAGAGGATATATTGATAAAATATCATCATCATCAAACTTCTTATCGTCCCACTGCTGGGCACAGGTCTCCTCTCATACAGAAGGATTGTGTGTAATCCCCACGCTTGCTCAATACGGGTTGGCGATTTCAGACTTACATATAATCCAGGTTTCCTCAAGAAGTTTTCCTTCACCTTGTAATCAGTCATTGGTGTCCAAGATGTACTTAGGAAGTACATATAACTTAAAAAAAGTTACATTGCTGACCTGGAATCGAACCCGCACAGCCATACTTGAGAGGCTAGTGTTTCAACCAGGTCTTTGCTCGCTTCATCGTTCGCGTTCTGTAAGTTTTTTGTAGTAGACTTCTACTTTGGTACCTACCTACATATTTAGCAGGATAACCGATAGGGAAGCAGACGTTCATTGCAACGAAAGTCACCGTACGACATCGTCCGGAATATGAACATAAAGGTTCCCTGGACTACTCACCCGAGAAGGAGCTCCTTTCCGTGTGAGTATTCCAAGGAACCTTAGAAGTCTTTTTGTCTTTTTTTTCTTTTTTTTTTAGGAGTCTTTTTTTATTTTTATTTTTTTGCTTACCATCAGGCGGGATTGCAGTCAAGCATTAGTTTGTAATTATTAAAAAAAAATTGTGAATAGCGTAACACAAAGCTACTAGAAACTATACTCTCTTAAATTGAAATGGGAAGTTGTTCCAAATCATCGGAATACTGGGAATTCGTTCGTTTTAGCGATTCGTCGTGTTCATGATGTCTGTTCAAGCCGTACGCAGGACGGGTCTGAGCAGTTTTGTTGCGATGTGTGCCGGGTACGATGCACCAAATGTTGTATCGGGAGTTTGGTCGTGGAGGGTCTCAAGATCAATCTCCCTCTGGTGCAGCATCATTGATAGTTTTGTTTAGTTTAACATTGCATCACCTCGTTCAACTGCCGCCCGTCTTCCTTCCTATTCACTCAGTTTTTATAACTAGCGCGCTTTTCCATCAACGATTGCATCACTGTTTTACCATCGGGCGGGATTGTAGTCAAGCATCAGTTTATAATTATAAAAAAGACTCAAAACACTTTGCCCGGCGTCACAAGCAGTTAAAATTTGTGCCACAATTATTAAGTTGTAGATTTATTATCTTTAATCGAGTAAAATCGCACAGTTTAAGAGGACGCAAATTACGAAGAAGAATTATAGGAACACCGATTTTTAATTTATTGTATGTGAGGGAAGTCCAGAAACATTTAATAAATTCAATAATTGAATCGAATAATTGATGAATTCTTCTCGACACAATATCGCTCGCCATACAAATACGTCATCTTGCCCAGTGGAGTGGCAGGTGACTCTTCCTATCCTGGTACGGCGGTCTTGGGATGAGGTGCGTGTGTAATGTGGGCCTGTAGGCTTTCCTGGCATCAGCACAGGAGCTGACTTCGTCACTGTAATTATAAATGCAAATAGTGTCAGGGCTCACATCCCTTATGTCAGATGCTGTAGTCAGTATGGAAGGCTTGGTTTTGTAGCGGTTATGTATTGCAGCGTAAGCTAACCCCGCCGCTTGAGCCAGTTGCGTCCCGTCCGCGCGCTGGAGTTGTATCGCGCACATTTGTTACTGAAATTATATATTCGTGTTTTGTGATACTGACTTTCATTCCGATAAGCAAATGAACCTTCTAACACTGCAGTGATTAGTGAAACCTTTAATTCGAGTAAATATATTCACACAAGACCAGATACGTGAAAGTGGTGACCCCGATGGCCGAGTGTCCGAGTGGTGAACAGCAATCTTGCGAAAAGAAATAAGGACGCAACTCCCTTCCGACGGGGACGGAAGGACGACAGGCGCACACGGTACTCCAAAATGTTTTCAACGTTACCTTCAGCGAAGCAGGTGTTAGAGTCGCAAACAAATAATAGTGAAACCGAAGAAGCATCGACCAAGGAAAGACAGGAAATGTCGGCTATCACCGTATCATCGAGGATACCTGAGTTTTGGACGCATATGCCTCGCCTGTGGTTCTTCCAACTGGAGGGCATCATTAGGTCCCAAAAATTGGGCGACGCAGCAAAAGCAGATTTGATAGTCACCAAATTGAATTGCGAAGCGTTGCAGCAAGTAAGCGACATACTTTTTTCGCCGCCAGAGCAAAATAAGTATGAGGCACTCAAGGAACGGCTAATGCAAGTATATGAGGAAAGCGCCGACAGGCAGTTTCAGAAACTTGTGAGCGAGATAGAACTAGGGTCGCAGAAACCATCCTTTCTCTTGCGACGGATGCGAGAACTCGGGAGAAATACGCAAGTATCCGAGAAAACCTTGCACAGTTTGTGGCTAGCTAGATTGCCATCAAATGTACGAGCAGTACTTACGGTCAGCCAAA
The DNA here is from genome assembly GCA_017933935.1 of Sesamia nonagrioides. Lineage (NCBI taxonomy): Eukaryota > Metazoa > Arthropoda > Insecta > Lepidoptera > Noctuidae > Sesamia > Sesamia nonagrioides. The sequence continues at coordinate 132,160 of JADWQK010002106.1, forward strand.
ACCAAGACCTAGAAAACCTAGCGAACATAGCAGATAAGATAATGGAAACGATAAAAACCAGCGAGATCGCAACAGTAAGCGTTTCCAGCAACAACAATCAGTCCCCAGTCACTGACTTAATGGCGCAGATGAACAAGATGAGCATTGAAATCGCAGCACTACGCGCGGAGGTGAAAGACCAACAGCAGCAGCGTCGACAAGACATGTTCAGAGGACGTGACCGTGGACGTGGATATAGGAGTCGCTCGAGATCGCCGTCCAGACCCAGAATGACACCAGCAGATCCGAATTGGTTGTGCAGACATCACTTTCGTTATCGAGGGAACGCGCAATCGTGTGAGAAGCCGTGCGCCTGGAAGACGGAAAACTAGCCACGGTACATTTGGCAGCGGTGAACTTTGTGCCGGGATCTAATCACCGCCTCAGTGTAATGGACAGAGGAAGCGGTATGACATTTCTAGTTGACACAGGTGCCAACATATCAGTTATTCCACCTACAAGTAAACAAAAACTTTCTGGTGAGTGTTCAGACTATAAATTATTCGCGGCTAACGATAGTGAGATTAAAACCTATGGTGTGCGAACTCTAGATTTAAATCTGAATTTACGACGTCCTTATCGATGGACATTCGTTATTGCGGACGTTAATCAACCCATTTTAGGTGCAGATTTTTTAGAATATCATAGTTTGTTAGTAGATTTAAGGAGCAGGAAAATTGTAGATCGCTTAACTGACCTGAATGTTGTAGGATCAATCGTAGAATATAATGAACAATCAATATACACTATCGTCGACACACACCCTATGTACGACCTGTTAAAAAAATATCCAGACATTACGAAACCAGTTTCATTCACTAAAAGCTCTGCTCATACCGTCTACCATCACATAGAAACGACAGGTCCTCCGGTATATGTGCGGTCAAGGCCATTACCGCCGGATAGGTATAAGAAAGTCAAGGCAGAATTTCAGATCATGCAAGATATGGGCATATGCAGACCATCAAAGAGTCCGTGGGCAAGCCCATTACACATTGTACCGAAAAAGAACGGCGAGTTGAGGCCAGTAGGCGACTATCGCCGACTCAACGCCATCACCAAACCAGACAGGTACCCCGTTCCTCGTTTACAAGATTTCACCTACGTGCTAGGAGGAAAGAAAATATTTAGCAAAATTGACATTAACCGCGCATATCATTGTATAGAGGTCGCTCCAGACGATGTAGAAAAAACCGCGATTATTACACCCTTCGGATTATTCGAATTTCCCCGTATGAGCTTCGGTTTACGCAATGCAGCTCAAACCTTTCAGCGTTTTATGAATACGACAGTATTACAAGGTTTAGATTTCTTGTTTTCATATATCGATGACGTCATAGTAGCTAGTAACAACGAAACGGAGCATAAGGAACATTTAGAAATAATTTTTCAACGGTTCAATAAATATGGTATTACTATAAACTTAAGTAAATGTGATTTTTGCAAAACAGAAATAGAATTTTTAGGATATAAAGTTACTACTGAAGGTATACATACGTTGGACGACAAGGTCAAGGTAATCGAAAATCTACCGAAACCAGAAACAGTAGAGCAATTAAGAAGATTTTTAGGGATGATCAATTTTTATAGGGCGCACATACCTAAAGCGGCAGAAAATCAGGCAGTATTACATTCATATATACATGACTCTAAGAAACGTGACAAAACTAAAATAGTGTGGACAGAATCAGCAGAAAAAGCATTCGTAGAATGTAAGCGTCAATTGCAACAGGCTGTAACCTTATCGCATCCGTTGCCAGAATGTCAGCTTGCACTTTTTACGGACGCGTCAGACACGTGTGTGGGCGCTGTTTTGCAGCAATTTGTACACAATAAATGGCAACCATTAGGTTATTTTTCAAAAAAATTATCAGATGCCCAAATAAAATATAGTACCTATGATCGTGAACTATTAGCCGTGTATATGGCAATACAACATTTTCAAAATTTTATAGAAGGTAGAGAACTAGTTATATTTACAGATCACAAACCATTGACATACGCTTTTAGTAAGAAAAAAAGTGAAAACGAAATAGCAAGGAGAACCCGTCAATTATTATACATTAGTGAATTTACAACCGATATACGACATGTATCAGGCGAGCAAAACGTAGTCGCAGATTGTTTATCGCGAATAGAAAGTATAAATTGTCAAGGTTTAATCGATTTTAGAGAATTAGCGGAAGAACAGAGTAAAGATAAGTTATTACAGGAAATACGTAAAGACGAAACACAGTTTAGGGAAATTGCAGTACCGACCTGTGATAAGTCTATCGTATGTAATATAGAAGGAAGTAAAGTTCGACCTTATTTAACAGAAAAGTTTAGAAAAATAGCATTCAATATGATACACAACTTAAGTCACGCTGGCATTCGTACAACCAAAAAAATGATTGCAAACAAATATTATTGGCCGTGTATGAACAAAGAGGTAGGACAGTGGGCCAAAGCTTGTATTAGGTGTCAACGCGCAAAGGTACACCGTCATGGCAAGTCAGAATTAGGTACTTTTCCATTATGTGATCGGTTCGAACACATACATGTGGACATAGTAGGGCCCTTGCCGACCACACCTGAAGGGTATAGGTATTTAGTAACGGTAATAGATCGGAAAACCAGGTGGCCAGAAGCTTTCCCAATAAAGGAAATTCATGCAGAAACAGTGGCAAAAGCAATTTATGACGGATGGATAGTCAGATTTGGATGCCCGACTAGACTAACTAGTGATCAGGGAACTCAGTTCGAAAGTAATCTATTTCAACAAATGATGAAACTATTAGGTATAAACAAAATTAGAACTACTAGTTTTCATCCTCAAAGCAACGGTAAGGTAGAACGGTGGCATAGGTCGCTTAAAGCAGCATTAATGGCTAGAATGAATCACACGAATTGGTTACAGGAATTAGGTACAGTAATGTTTGGTTTACGAGTAGCTCCATGCGAAGACACTAGTATTAGCGCGTCACAAATGGTGTATGGTACAAACATAAGACTTCCAGGTGAGTTTTTCGAAGATACACAAGAAGTTTTTCGTGACGAACACGAATACGTTAGGCAGCTTAGGAAAGTAATTGGTAATTTAAGGTCAAGGCCAACGCGGCACCATGATAGTAGATCTATTTTCCTTCAACCAGATTTGAAGACATGCGATCAGGTATTCGTTAGAAATGACACGGTTAGGAAAGCATTACAACCCCCCTATGACGGCCCCTACAGCGTCATAAGTCGTGGTGACAAACATTTTTTGTTAAAAATGCCAAATAGAAAAGCGCGTGTTTCAATAGATAGGTTGAAACCAGCATATACACTTCGTGATCCTCAAATTACAGGTCAGGAATCAACAGAGAATAAACAATGTGTAGAACAGAAAATGAAAAATGTAAAAAAAACATTAGAGACTAAGAAGAAAGTTGTATTTTGTGAACCGGCCGCAGCGCCTAAAACTTGGACCACACGTAGTGGCCGAGTTATTAAAACGCCAACTAGGTATGTTTAGTATAAATAAGTAATTTTTGCAAGTAAGTAATAATAACGTGTTTAAGAAATTAGAAATAAGCATCCTATCATATTTTGTAAACCATCAAGAGTAGACAAATATAAACGAAAAATATATTTTGTTAATGATATTCAAAATGGGCAAAACTTACAGTAAGCAAGAGGAAATAATAATTGCCCAAAATGGAGCTAACAATTCGGATTGGACTAACGTAGAAAGTCATATTAAAATTTCAAGTATAATGCTATTGGTTATATTAATGATCATAGTATGTGTTATTTTCTATGTGTCGTGTAGAAAATGTAAAAGAGGAATACAAAGTGGTCTTCGGAAAGAAATAGGAACAGTCATTCAGCAACAAGTCCAGGCCCAAACAGTGTAATGAATGTACCAACAACAGAAAGAATAAAAAAACCTATCGAATAATTACGAGTATTCAGTCATGCTCATGGCTCTGATAACGTGGACATATGTATGCATATATTATATATAAGAAAAAAAAAAAAATGTATAACAGAGGTAAGCTAAAGTGAAATTGTATTGCATAAGTATTATAATAACATTTTGTCAACTAAAATGTATTGGGTAAAGTGTGTTGTAATAAAAAAATGTCTTTTTCAAAAATGTAACCGTAATGTGCACAAATTAAAATAGGTCAAGACACCTCGTGGAATGACGAATCACCTACCGGTTTAAGGGCGGCGATTCGGAAATGACACGTGGATTAGTGCGTCATAATGTGATCATGGTGTTAAATAAAAAATATGTGCGTTAATTGTATACTTAGAGTTAAGTTAAGTAGAGCTCGACTGTAGCCCGATAAAATTAAGGATATAATATTGTAGTGTATTGTTTGTATCTAATTTGAGCAGAGTTTGGCTATTGCCTGAGTAATTTTATATAATGTATGTGTTATTTCAAATGTAGTAAGTAATGTATCGTATTATTGATAACTAAGTATGTGTAAAACAGCGTTCAATTGTAAGCATGGAGTCAGTTTCCGTTGTCGAAGTCAAAACAAGGCCCGAGACTTACGCGATTCAGCTGAACACGCTTATCGCGTAATGCAATACGGGCATGGAAACATAGAACGATATCAAGTAATCAGACCACCACAGCACACACACGAGCAAGTAGCTGAATAAGCAAATAGCAACGGTGTCGTGTGCAGTGGCAGGTATTGTGGGAGAAGTACAATGTATGTACCGCGGTTCCACTCGTAGAATATTTTTAATTTTTTAGATTTGTCAAAATGTCATGTGTCAAAAATTTTTTTTGTAAAAGGGGGAATGCTGTAGCGGTTATGTATTGCAGCGTAAGCTAACCCCGCCGCTTGAGCCAGTTGCGTCCCGTCCGCGCGCTGGAGTTGTATCGCGCACATTTGTTACTGAAATTATATATTCGTGTTTTGTGATACTGACTTTCATTCCGATAAGCAAATGAACCTTCTAACACTGCAGTGATTAGTGAAACCTTTAATTCGAGTAAATATATTCACACAAGACCAGATACGTGAAAGTTTGTTGTCAGCATGGGTGACGCGGGTCCTGACGCGGCGCATGTTCAGCGCGCCTGGGATGGCGTTTCCGTGAACACATTCGCGGAAGGCATTTGAGTCGACAGATGTCCCGTATTGCCGTGGAGATGCGAGCATGAAATGCTGCAAACGTTATGGGTACCTTAGCACCGGGAACGGTTTGGGGCGGATTATATGAATTGACAGTATTTATACTGTTGAGCAGAATCACACCAATCATAGACGCATCACAACCAATCGAACAAGCAGGCTTCCGCTCTGGATTCTCAACAATAGACCACATCCACACCGTGGAACAAATACTAGAAAAATATAAAGAATTCAATCTGCCTCTTTATGTAGCTTTTATAGACTACACAAAGGCATTCGATACCATTATTACTCACAACTCTATCTGGAAAGCCCTCAATATCTGTGGTGTAAGTAAGAAATATATAAACATTATAAAAAACATTTACTCTCAAAGTACAAGCAGAATCAAGATGGAAAATAAAGGAGAACAGATTTCAATAGGAAAAGGTGTCAAACAAGGTGATCCTCTATCACCGAAACTATTTATAGCAGTATTGGAATGCATCTTCAGGAACCTTGATTGGAGCCGGAATGGACTATGCATACTAGGGCACCACTTAAGTCACCTGAGATTTGCAGACGACATCATTTTGTTTGCCAAATCTGCCACAGAGTTAGAACAGATGATGCGATCTCTTGCATATGAAAGTAAAAAATGTGGGCTGCAAATGAACGTAGATAAAACTAAAGTGATGACAAATAGCATAGAAAGACCTGTGCAGGTGTTCGAACAACAGATTGATTATGTACAAGAAGTACCTCGGAAAACAAGTCTCATTCAACAAAAACAGTAACGAGGAGGAAGTGGACAGAAAGATCAACAGCACATGGAAGAAGTTTTGGCTACACAAGGACATTCTGAAGGGAGACTATCATCTAAAATTAAAGAAAATCGTCATGGATACATGTATAGTTCCAACCCTAACTTATGGCAGCCAAACATGGACATTCACAAATAAAATTAAAAGTAAAATCAAAACATGCCAGCGATCAATGGAACGGAGTATGCTTAAAATAAGAAAAATACAAAAAATTCGCAGTGAAGACATTAGGAGGAAAACAAGGCTCACAGATGCTCTTGAACAAGCTTTGCGACTAAAGTGGAAATGGGCTGGTCATTTGTCAAGGTACACAGACAAGAGATGGTCTTTACAAGCTACTAAATGGACAGGGCCTGCTGGTAAAAGAAGCAAAGGCAGAACACTAAAACGTTGGGCTGACGATATAAAAGAAATAGCAGGTAGAAACTGGCTAACAGTTTCACAAAACAGAGACAAATGGAAGGAATTAGAGGAGGCTTTTACCCAAAAGGGGTTCGTGTAAAAGGAATAATAATCTAAATAACAAAAAATTTAAATATATACTAACTTAAATTAAGAAAATCTACTAATACTTTGAATTGTAAACATACTTTTATACAGAAATAAAAAGCGTTATTATTATTTATATGATTTGACTGGACTGAACTAATATTTAACTTTAGTTTAAATTTCTTTATTTTTAAATATATAATGTTATATTTGCAATGAGGAAAAAATATATTGCATTTAAAACTGTAGTTTTTCTACATAATACTGATAAACAATTTCTCAACAACAACGATTTTCTCGGTGGTAGGCCATAACATCGGCTGTCGGCGGAAGTTACCACCCACCAGACAAAGTCTTGCCGCCAAGCGATTCGTCGTGTTCCGGCATGATGTCTGGTGAAGCCGTACGGAGGACGGGTCTGAGCAGTTGTGTTGCGATGTGTGGCGGGTACGATGCGCCAAATGTTGTTGTCTCGGGAATTTGGTCGTGGAGAGTCTCCAGATCAATCTTCCTCTAGCGCAGCATCGTTTGGTCGTGTTGGTCTTGGGTTTAACATTGCATCACCTCGCTCAACTGCCGTCATCCTTCCTATTCCTAAGTTTTTTAAGTGAATAGGCTTAATAAACTAGTGCGCTTTACACTCAACGATTGCATCACTGCTTACCATCAGGCGGGATTGCAGTCAAGCACTAGTTTATAATTATTAAAAAAACAAAATTGGTTCGACTCGTAACGTGGTTAGAAACTGGAATGAGCTAGCGACAAATACATTAAAATTTTGTCAGAGGGAGATGGATATGGTGACCCTCCACGACCAAACTCCCGACACAACATTTGGCGCATCGTATCAGGCATACATCGCAACACAACTGCTCAGACCTGTCCTCGCTTGTGAATCGCTGGCAGCAAGACTGTCTGGTGGGTGGTAACTTCTGCCAGCAGCCGATGTTATGACTTACCACTAACAGAAAAAAAAAAATTGTGACTTCCAGCCCATCTCAACTGCGGAGTTTCCCTAGCGTTGATAAAGGTTACGGATGGTTACGGAACCCTTTGTGCGTGAGTCCGACACGCACTTGGCCGGTTTTTATTCCATCCGCTTTAGTCTGGTGACAATACCTACATTATTTGCAGCTTCATGAAGATCAGACGTGTTGCACGATGCTCTACTGCCAGCTGGCGCCTTGATAGTGTCAAATTCCATTCAGCTCCACCAAATTGGCATAACTCATAGTGAACTGTATAAAAATTATGGCAATAACCTGTGTGTAGTTTGGTCGGGTTTATGACCGTGTGTATCGAAATATGTAAGCAACTGTAATTAAAGGTTGCAGTTAAATTTAGAGTTATGTACTTGTATATATCTGCTTAGGATCAACCTCAGTGCGTCAAATAAAACAAAAGGGTAATAAAACACAGTGATATATATATATTTTCGTTTGTTTAGCAATGTTTTCCCGCGGGTCACTAGCGGGTCACGCGCGGGTCACGCGCGATTCTCGAGTGGGAATGTATGGACGTCACAGTAACTCGTCACGAGCCCGCGGCCGGCGGCAGACGCACATACTATATAATATCACAACGCGCGGGCGACGCGGGGCGACCCGCCCGCTACTAAATTTGTTAATCGGCCTTTACAAAATAAATATTTGACTAGGCATGTGTCCGCCGGCCGGCCACTATAACTAACGTAAGGACACTTGGGTGTGGGCGCGGGGCACGGGCGGCCGACACGCATTTGGCACGAGACGGTCAGTCGGTCACCACGTGGGGACGAGACGGTCAGTTGATCACCGCGTAGGGCACGAGACGGTCAGTCGATCACCACGTAGGGCAGCGCCACCAGCGAGCCCAGGGCCGCGCACTCGTGCCACTCTGAGAACTTGTGGGCAGGCACCGGACGGCCGACGGCGTCGCGCTCGTCAGGCTCGTCCGACAGCGCCGCGTCGTCCTCCATAAAAAAAATGTCGTCCGCCATTTTGGATGTCAAAATGGATGGCTTTTTCGTAACAAGCACCCCAATCATACTCAAAATTGACACTCATATCAAATTATAAAACAAACAAATAAAAAAACAAACACGTGTTAGCCCTTAATGATAGATACCGAGTTACGAACATTGTTTTGTTCGCAGCTCGGGTGCCGCTTACCCTCGTCTCGCCCCTCTCACGATTCACGATTGTTCTGTCTAGACGTCTTCGTCGGACGACTGTATGATTTTTTAGTCTGTGTCGCGATCCTGTATCGACTTGCTTTTTTGTGGATACAGCGGTCATCAACCTGTAAGCGTAACTTGTAACTTCCTTATCAACATGTACTATGTATACATCATGTACAAAATGAGAAAAATGAAACATAATTTCCTGTGAATAAACTAATGGATATATCTTTATGGTTTTTTTAACACCCTTGCTCGTAAAGCTGATGTAATCCCATCGGTTTTAAATATGTAAAGCCATAACAAACGCGTGTGTTATCAAAGCAAATAGTTAAGTTATAGTCCATACAAATTCCATAACAGCATTATTTGTCATTTCAAATAATTATGGAACTGATCGCCGCCGCGTGGCTCTAGCCGGTGAGCAGCGCGCTGTTCCATATTTGAAATGGCAAATAATAATACTAATGGCGGGAAAGCAACAGTGTGCATTCACAGATTGAGTTTATTTAAAATAACTGATGTCCTATTTGAAATAAACAAATTTGTATTTGTTTGTATTTAAATGAGTATTTGTAAAAAAAACAGTTTATTCGGTAATTTAAAAACTTGACTGCATGCTCTAGCATCTTTGCCAACATTTTCACGCAGCTACGGCAGAAAATAAACCTCGCGCCATTTTTCTCAAATTTTCTTTTCTTTGTACTTGTATTCTGAATATCTTTTTTTCTGTTTCCTCGCAAGTGTGTTAAAAAATGTCGTACGATATACGTGCGTATTGGTTATAACATGCTCGGCTCAGTTACACCCTCGCCTTCGGCTCGGGCTGAAATTCCGCCTCGCATGTTATAACCATCATTACGCACTAATATCGTAATGTACTATAACGTGCTTTTTATTAGCTTCACTTGTATGTTTGCTTGCTTACTTGATTGCTTGCTTGTTTGTCCGTCTCTTAGCTCTTTGGACTACGAGTGAGCGGCTCATTATTGTAAAATGTCCCACCGTTTTCAATACGTTCGTTCGTTCGTTTCTTTTTAACCGACTTCAAAAAGGAGGAGGTTACTCAATTCGACCGTATATATGCTTTTTTTTATGTTTGTTCGCTCGTAACTTCGTCGTTTATGAACCGATTTTGATAATTCTTTTTTTGTTGGAAAGAAGACATTCCCAAGGTGGTTCCATGATAAGGATATCGGGGTCTGATGATGAAAGACCAGAGAAATCAAGGGGAACTTTCAAAAATCGTAGGGGCGATTAGTGCATTTCTTAGTATTTTCATTAAGTATTTAAAGCACTACAATTTGATAAAGGTCTGGAGTAGATCTGATGATGGAGCCGGAAGACAGTCGAAGGAACTCCTCAACAATTCACAGCAGCTACCTTGTGTTTGGGCTTGATTAATTTGTATTGATAAGAACTTTACACCTAGATGGGTTGTGACTGTCATAAGAGCTCTGATGATGAAGACAAAGGCCAGTTTCGGAAACTCCTCAACGGTTTGCAGTAGCTACTTTGTGTTTGGTTTTAATTCATTTATATTGATGAGAACTTTGCACCCATTGGGTTAAAATAATGGTCTGCAGTACCTACATCTGATGATTAAGACCGTAGGCAGTCGAGAGAATTCTTCAAAATTACGGGTAAAAATTAAAGTAAACAAAATTACGTCATTTCCCAACTATATTTACGTCAGCTTCCAGTCTGACCGGATGTAACTGAATACATAGTACCTACTTTTCACAACTAAAAAGGGTAAAATAAAAACTTTTTTTTTAAGAATATCGAACTCATCATCAGCCCCTACTCGTCCACTGCTGGACATAGGCCTCCTTCATGGCACGCCAACAAGCTCGATCCTGAGTAGTTCTCCGCCAGCCACTACCAGCCACCTTTTTGATGTCGTCGCTCCATCTCGCCCAAGGGCGTCCCACGCTACGTTTGCCGAGACGTGGTCTCCACTCGAGAACTCGTTTACCCCAACGGTTGTCGGTCCTGCGGCATATGTGACCAGCCCATTGCCACTTCAGCTTGCTAATCCTCTCAGCTATGTCGGTGACTCTGGTCCTCTGTCGGATCACCTCATTTCTGATGCGGTCCTTCAGAGAGACGCCCAACATAGCCCGCTCCATAGCTCGCTGAGCGACTTTAAACTTATGGACTAGTCTGACCGTTAGTGTCCACGTCTCGGCTCCGTAAGTCATGACGGGTAGGACGCACTGGTTGAAGATTTTTGTCTTCAAACATTGGGGTATGGGCGACGAAAATACCCGACGAAGTTTACCAAACGCTGCCCATCCCAGCTGGATCCTTCTATTTGCCTCCTTCTCGAAGTTGTTTTTCCCTAATTGATGCGTTGGGAGGAGTCAGCTAAGTTGGCCAGCATTTGTTCCAGCTCTTGCTGCGTTTCCGCCATGATGACGATATCGTCCGCAAATCGCAAGTGTGAGAAGTACTCGCCATTGATGTTAATGCCCCGACCCTGCCAATCCAGCGTCTTAAACATATCCTCGAGGGCATTTGAGAACAATTTGGGGGAAATAACGTCCCCTTGTCTCACTCCTCGCTTAAAAGGGATATGTCTAGTCTGCTGGTTCTGGACCTGGACGGACATTGTGACGGCGTCGTAGAGACACCTCATCACTTGGATATATCGCCAATTGACTTGGCATCGCTGCAAAGATTCATGAACAGACCAGGTCTCGGTAGAGTCCTTCTCATAGTCCACAAATGCTAGATACAGGGGCTGATTATACTCTTCGTTCTTCTGTATAATCTGCCTCACTGTGTGTATGTGGTCTATGGTACTATATCCTCCTCGAAACCCGGCCTGCTCGGGCGGCTGGAATTCGTCGAATCTACGCGCTAGTCGGTGCGCGATCACTCTCGAAAACAGCTTGTAGATATGGCTCAAAAGCGAAATGGGTCTATAGTTCTTCAGTAAGGTTTTATCACCTTTCTTGAAAAAGAGAACCGCTACGCTTCTGTTCCATGCCTTAGGAGTTCTCCCCGAAAAGAGAGCAGAATTAAATATACGCTGAAGCTCTTTTAGCACAGGCGTACCTGCAGCTTTCAAGAGCTCCGAGATAATCCCGTCTTCTCCCGGGGCCTTCCCATTTTTAAGCTGTCCAAGAGCTACCACGATCTCGGCTAGGCTGATCTCAGGGAGGTCTTCGGTGTAGTGCCGTATGAGAGTGGCTCTGGAATCTTCAGTGCGCGAAACTGGTTTAGGCGCTTGCGAGGTATACAGCTGACGATAGAAGGTTTCAACCTCCGCAAGTACCTCCGGCTTCAAAGTAACGACTCTCCCATCCGATGTCGTCAGCTTCGTCAGATGGCTCCTCCCAAGCTTTTGTGCGAAGACTTTCGACCCCCGGTTTAGCTCTATCGCTTCCTCTATGGAGCGTGTGTTGAAGCTCCGGAGGTCTCGCCTTTTGAGATGTTTTTATTGAGGGCCCTGAGTTCTGACAAGGTTTTCTCGTCGATCCTTCATAACCCATATCATCCCAGTGTTCCAGTTTTGGAACGGTTATTTTTTTAAATTTTATTTGAGTTTCTGAACGCATCTTATAATGAATATTTTTTTCTTAGTGTAAATTACATTTTTAAATGTCAGTTGAGTGAATACCATTTAAATTCGAACAGTTGTTCTTGCCATTAAAACGGATTTTATTTGCAAGTTTTTGGCGAAAATAATGGGGAATAGAAAAACGTAAGTAATTCTATTATTTTATATTATAATATTGATTGTGTAGTGTTCATATATGCGTTTCGTTTTTGTTATTTCATTTCGTTATATATTTTTTCAAGAAAATTGTTAGTTGGTGGGTAAGTGTGAATTTTGTGCACCGTTCCATTATTTGAACAGTAGGAACATACACTCATGTAAAAATTATATATTAGATTTGAGAACATACTACTATTAGCTTATAATTACGATATTATTTATTGCAGATTGAATGTGAATTAGATAATCTCGCGGTTGGACAAAGATGACGATGTGTTTGAGGCTGATCTTTTCATCACACCTCCTGAGAATTAGCAAAATAGCAACAAAGATTGCTGTAATGAGGTGTTCGCAAGTATAAATAATTTGTCAAGATATCAGTACTTGCAGAAGCTAAATTCCGGGTCACCCGATCGTCTCAAGCTGAGTCATGGATAGTGAATGATATCGTTGGAGACGAACCAGAAGAGCAATCAATACGTCACACATCGTCAGTGACGCAGCCTCCACAGCCTAACTCCTTGTCGTCAGTAACAGATCTACCGCCAAAAAAGGCATCTTGAAATCACAAGCAAATGGATATTTGTAGATATTTTCGAAAAGGCTGAGAAAGAGCACAGTGAGCCAGACTTCCTGGAAAATCTTGAAAGCCCTGTTCAATTTTCGAATTAGTTTTTGATGGAGAAGTGTTCGAATAACTGCGCTCACAAACTGAAAAAAATGCCACCCAGAATGGTAAACATGGTTTTTGGGTAACTACGACAGATATCAAACTTTTTATTGCAATCTTGTTACTGTCAGGGTACAACAGTATATCGAGATATCGAAGGTACTGGGATCAAAAATTTGACTGCAATTTTCCGACAGTAGCAACTCTTAATGTCACGAAATCGAGATACACCTGATGCTAACAGATTGGATGGTAAAGGAAATCTAATTAATAAACAAAATAAACTAAGAAGATGTGTTCTGTCATAAGAATACAACAATCAAGTGCATATAATGTAATACTGCCTTACATAGCAAATGTTCTATTAATTTTCATACAAAATAACATACCTAATATTAAAATATTGTTCTGTAATAGACTTCAAACATATATAATTACCTAAGTTTTAGCTATAATAAATAAAAAGTCTATATTATTGTTTTATTTAAAGTCGAAATCCATAGCCACTAACTATATCTAACATGTATATAAAGTCCTAGTGTTCCATTATTGGAACGGTTACAAAACACAAAATCCAAAACCCGTATATTTTTTTTTAAATATATAGAGACCATTATACATCTATAAACATACTCTGATTTGATTTTTATAAAAATTGGACTACTTTTACTATCGTTGGGATGATATGGGATAAGCCGGAGAGTCTCTTGCGAAAGTTTAGACCCTCTGCCAGTTCGTTTCATCCCGCAGAAATTGGCGCCTTCTTCTCGCAAGATTCCAACTACCCGATCGAGGTCCCGGTCAATGTCAACGTCGACTGTGGTTTCCAAGGCTGCGAATCGGTTCTCCAGTTTTAGCTGGAAAGCTTCAGATCGAGCAATGGTTTGGTTCAGGTTGGGTCGGAGCGTGGACCTCATCAGACGGAGACGTTCAAGCTTCAAGTTGATATTCAGAGTGCCTCGAACTAATCGGTGATCACTTCCGGTTTAAAACCTGTTGATCACAGAGACATATCAAACTAAAAAGTTGAAAATAAATATAGTTTAAAAAACTAAACAATCATGCTTTTAAAAAACATCAAACTAAAAAGTTTAAAAAAATTCAAAAAGCGTGTGGCGCTTTGTGCCATAATTTTTGTATATTAAGCGCCTCACGCTTTTTTTAAAATTATTTTTAAATTTTTAGTTTGATATTTTTTAAAAGCATGTTTTTTCATGGGAAGACTGAGAATGTGTTGAGGTACACGATGTTTAATTTATTGTCGTATTGTCATCACCACATTGTATATATAATATAAAATTTTACATAATCATCATAGTAACAATATTAATGAATTTTGAAATAATCCTTTTTTCCCGGGAATTAATTCCAATTTCCCCGAAATTTGGTAATTTTTAAAAAAGTGACAACACCGGTATTATTATAAGCCAATAGTCATGGGAACACGTCACAGGTACCGCGTGCCCTGCCCCCCGCCGCCCGCGGAAGGGGTTGTTTACCGCACATATATTGAGTTACCTCTTTTTGCGAAATAATATTTATTTTTTTAGGGGCATTTCTTTTTCAAGTTTTGCCTGTCTTTGTGGGCATTAGTAGAATCAGTTATCGATACCTAACGATACCTTCACGGATCGGACAGGGTGTTCTTTACATATTGTATATTAGTAATTAATTGTTTTCTTCGAATTAAAATATATTTCAAGAAAACAAATGGCCTTTTGATTCCTATTTTTATAAATTTATCTTTTGGGTTATAAAAATAATCTTTTCTCTTAGATCTTTTTTTAAGTAATAAAAATAATTAAGGCACATAATCTGCACATAAACTGTTTTGAACAAGAAATCGCGGCTTAATTGCCAACATACTATCACTAGCAATGGGTTTCATGTTAACCGTACACGGTTTATTGCGCTCTTTACGCACAGGCCAGATAGAAGAGACGTCAGACTAGGACGCTTCGACCCTGGTCCAGGCCATGGGCCGAAGCGAGAATGCATGGCAGGCCGTTACCTCCTTCTGCGAAGCAGTAATGCTGGCAAAGAAGGAGGCGGAGCGCGTGAGGGAGCGGGAATCCCAGCGCCCTCACAGCTCGCGCCACTAGCCGCCGCAGGAGTCGCCCTGGTCAGGAGACAACATCGAACTCCCGGCCACCGTAGGGGCGGGTTTGGCGGGTGAGCAATGGGCAGCTCGCCGCCCGGTAAGGACCAGGCCCGAGTCGACGCGACGGCGCGTTGTATTTCACGCGCCTCAAAGAGATGTCAGCACATCGGGACGGGGTCCACGAAAACCGATGCTTCCTAGGTCAGGGTTGCGGCTTGTATAAAAAAGAAACCATGGCCGTAGCGCATAGGCAAGTGAAGAAACACGGGTGTGTTTTAGTCAGTAAAAATTTGACACGCCCTTCCGCTCCGCCCAGAGCGGGAGGGGTCATTTGATGATTTCCCATCCCAAAGAGACAAGGATGCGTCGCGGTCAGGGCCGAGACAACAGCATTGCGCCCGCGCCCCATCTCTTCTGTATTTTTTGCTCTGGCTACAATTTAAATACCTTCAAAGATATAGTGAATAGACTCTTAATTAACTAGCGCGCTTTACCATCAACGATTGCGCGACATCAGGCGGGATTGCGGTTAAGCAGTAGTTTTTTAATTATAAGAAAAAAAACGTTTCTTGGTTACCATACTACCTGTAGGCAATATTAGTATTTGCTCCGTGTAAGAATCGAACCTGTGACCCTCAACGCAGTAGTCGATCACTCAGCCACTACGCAA
Organism: Sesamia nonagrioides; assembly: GCA_017933935.1. Classification (NCBI taxonomy): domain Eukaryota; kingdom Metazoa; phylum Arthropoda; class Insecta; order Lepidoptera; family Noctuidae; genus Sesamia; species Sesamia nonagrioides. Next base: position 147,940 of record JADWQK010002106.1, read on the forward strand.
ATTGTGTCGCTAATGTTATGGTCAGCTTTCAGTCTTAACGGTTGTTGCTGAATACAAGTATTTGACATGAATGCCTATCTGACAAGACTTTCATAACTCAGTTACTGGGGATTACGATATCCCTTGGTTAAACTGAACTGGTCATGTTGTCCGAGGCACGGAAGGGTCCAGGTATTTTAAAATACTCACCCATCCACAGACCGACCGCGGCAAGTATAGCTTAACGTGTTCTATTAAACCGTGTGACTGTTATACCCAGTAGAAATCGCGACGCCCCCGTCAGGGCGCGTGGTACAAAATATACCACGGCGTGACGTAATTAGCCCCTACTCCGTAACTTTAATACGCTATATCTCAGTAGTTTTTCATAATTTCGACAAAATAAGAAAATACGGGTCTTAATTTTTTTTATTATCTATAAGATGGACTAATTATTTTTTTGAGTTTCATACCTAGGATATATCCATATTTGATCGGCCCACTAATACGGGCCCTTCTCTGGATGGGCAACAAGGGCCTGTAGCGTCTGTGTAACTGGTTGCAATGTGTTTTCTGTAGGCGCGTCACAGAACCCACTCACGGTCCTGCTTTCTTCACGGCACCTCGGCGGTCTGTCCCCACCAGGTGAGACCCCAGTTACCTAGAGGAAGCCCAGCGGAGGACGATGTGGCTGTTATAACTGATCCACAAGTTTATTTATACAACTTAAAATTTAATAAAAAAAGAGGGTAATCTAAAAAGTTATGTTGATACTTACGAATCCTTTTGAGCTAATTGTAATTTATTTATCTCGAAGGATATCAAAAAAAGGGTACACATATTACATAACACAAAAATAAATTTCCTAAAACATACATACATAATTTACATTGTTTGATATAAATAAAGGAAACAGTTTGCGAGCATGTCATTGATTCGAAACTCAGCTATTGCTATTGCAACAATATTTTTATATGTATTTTTTATTTTGTTTTTTTCATTGCTATAAAGGCTTAATAATTTAAAAAAGAAACAAAACATTTGAATTTGATCCCATTCTGACTGGTCAACCATTCGAAAGTCCTAAATCGCGCAATCAAAGTTTTCGCACGTCTTTGTATTAATAATGTAATGTTTTCTTCAACTAACGGGGTCGTCGCCTCGAAGTAAGCCAGTTTAGTCAAGCTGGTCTAAGTTGACTACATTCAGATGTACCTAAGAGGTATCCATAATCATGTGTATGCATCACCATAACTACAAAAATGGTGAATAAAGCAAACAGATGATGAGCTATGAGAAAATAAGTCTGAAAATAAGTCCGAATCGGGACGACTAGGCGAGTGCGGGATCTCGCCATCTTCGAGGAGGCCGTCCATACCTTCCAGGTGACATCGACCGCCCCTTTTTTATTCATGAAAACATATTTTTAATGGGAGAGTAGTCTTTCTTCTTTTTTAACAAGTCTATTACGAATTCTGTGATCGCAACCAATCCAAAACGTTAAGTTTCGTGTCGCGCTAACCTTTTGACAGTTGGTTCCACCTGAAGTTTATCACAATTGGAACATAACCACTGTCAAATTAAGAAGTTGAATAACAATATAAACAATATTAAGTTTATATACTATTGTCATAAATTAAATTTTAAAATTATTTTTAATTTTTTAGTTTAAAAGCATGTTTTTTTTTTTAGTTTTTCAAACTATATTTTTTGAACTTTACTACGTTGCTTACTAACACTGTTGCTTACTATTCCGTGGTTGGGATGCATACACAGTATTGATTTCCACCTCGCTCAACTGCCGTCTTCCTTCCTATTCAATAAGATTTTTTAAGTGAATGAGCTTAATAAACCAGCGCGCTTTACCATCAACTATTGAATCACTGCTTACCATCAGGCGGGATTGCAGTCAAGCGCTAGTTTATAATTATATTAAAATATCGACCTCAAAAATAACTTTAGATCTCCTGAGTGTTAGCTTCTCCTAAAGTGTTTCTCAAAAATAAGTATGAATAACAATGTTACTACTTTAGTTGGTACCGAAAGTACTTAAAAATAATGTTTCTTTGAAATAAACATACGTTAATTATGTAAGGATACCCCACATTTGTGTAAAATAAGTTTTATTGACCATCACTCTGTTAATTATATGATGAAGGGGCTTTAGCTAAGAAATAAAACTAAATAATTACAAAACAAAGGAGAAACAAACTCAAAATGGATTTTCACCTCAGAGTTCTGCATCGCGCAATTAAAGTTTTCACACAAGATTCGATATATGTATATACCCAAACACTTCCCGAGTACCTCGGGGTCCTTTACCTCGAGGGTAGCCAGTGGTCACCAGGCTGGGTTTACTTTTAAAGTTCTCTCAGTCTGGATGATCTGACCCATAGGGTTTAATGTACTGGTGACTTGATTAGAGACGTATGAGTCACACTCAGTAATCTCAATCACCCTGCCAAGCAGGATATCCTGCCAAGCAAGTTAAAAGCTATGAGGAGGATTACAAAATCAACAATGGTTAATTCGACCCCTCTTTTTTGTATTGTACTCATTGAGTTTTATTTGAGAAGAGAAGGCGACAGTTTCCAATCATGTCATGGATTCGAGCCTCGGCAACTGCGAAAATTTTTGAAATATATTTTATTCTTGTTTGTTTAAATTGTTTTTTTTTTTTTGTTGTTGTTTTTTTTTATTTTTGTTTAATACAATATCTATCATGCGCCTCGCGGTTTCACCCGCATATGTTTCGATATGTTTTTTTTATATGCTCCGCTCCTATTGGTCGCAGAGTGTTATTCAGCAGGTGCAGTAGTTCTTCAGATTAGTGCGTTCAAACAAACAAACTCTTCAGCTTTATATATTAAGTATAGATAAGGGCTAAATTAATAATAACAAGACAACAAAAAGCAACATAAAAGCGAATATCGTCTCACTCTGTCTGATCAACAACTCAGAAGTCCTAAATCGTTCACTTAAAGTTTTTTCACAAATTCCAATAAAAACATAACAAGTATGTGTTTTATTTGTGAAAGTTACTACGGGGAGATGTTAGGGGGTAACGCGATTTACCTATGTAAGAAATAATGTTACGTTTCATAAAAACTCCCTATTATGACAACCACATAATAGGGAGTTTTGATGAAACGTAAAAATAATTACGGGTCGTCAAAGAACTCCAAATCACAGCTAGGACTGGCTTTATGTGATTATCGAGGCACGCAGGGGTCTTTGTATGTTAAGGTTACCAATCCACTGACTGTCCGCGGCAAGAGTAGCTGCACTTAATCCATTAAACCATGCGCCTGTTATCAGTTAGCCATAAGTTTACCGATACAGGGTTATACACGACATTATTTACTGTTTATGTGGAACCTGAATATAGTTTGTTCAGATAAGCAACTGAATCGATTCCAATCATTTTTACACCATGTTATATTTTATCCCAAATACATTTAGAAGTTGTTGCAGTTTGGTTACCGAGCGTGCACGGTCTATCATAGTACTCAGCGCTCGCGCAACAGTTGACGCCAGAAGTCAACGCACCGTTCGCCCGCCCGAACGGAGCGTGGCCCATATTTTTGTTGAGACAGCCGAGTAGGATAACAAGCTCATAACTTTGGGGTTTTTTCATGATATCTTTTTGAAATTTTGTACACATATTCTTTACTTAAAAATACTGGACACGTGTTTCGTGTTTCGCATAAACAATAATAATGTTGTATACTATAATGTATGTATAATATAATATAACTCCTTCTCTGTATGAGAGGAGACACGTGCCCAGCAGTGGGACAATAGAAGGTTGATGATGATGATGATACTATAAAGAAAAAAGAAGGTAACCTGACAAAGTTTTGTTAATAAGTAACCAACAAAACTTTGTTAGGTTAACTTCTATAAGTCCCTTTATGAGCAAGGCTGACTCACACTTGGTAGGTTGTATGTCTTTAATTAGTAGCTGGTAGGTAATTGTAGTATATCTTGGACACTAATGACTGAAGGTGAAGGAAAACATCTTGAGGAAACCTGGACTTTGGGTCTGATATCGCCAACCCGCATTGAGCAAGCGTGGTGATTACGCTCAATCCTTCTCTGTATGAGAGGAGACCTGTGCCCAGCAGTGGGACGATAAAAAGGTTGATGATGATGATGATGAGGTAATTGTAATTGAAATATTTCCTAAAACATTCATCATTATTTACGTTGCCTGATGATTATGGTTTTTAAGTTTCGATTCCAAGACACGATTGGAAACTATATTCCAATCGTGTCTTGGAATCGAAACTTGGCTACTGCCACAGAACAGATAGAAGAAACATCTATTACGTGGCTACTGCAATAATTTAAAATGTTATAGATTCATTCATTGAATTTTTCATAAAAAATATTTTGTCTTTCATTGACTGCTCGCTTAGCGTAGTGGTTAAGCTATTGACTGCTGCGCTGCATGTCGCGGGTTCGATCCCCGCACGGAACTAGTATTATTTTGTATGAGTTACAAGTAGTTGTTTCGGGTATGCTGGATGTTTGTGTATGTGAGTATATATGTTTCTAAAACGCACCCACAATACAGGAGAAATTCCTAGTGTGGGATAATGTTTTCTTTAAAAAAAATTAAAATACATGTTTGATATAATACTTTAAAGCCTTAATAATCACAAAGTAACGAAAAAAATTTGGTATTTGATCTCACTCTGACTGATCACGAAACAAGCTTTAAGTATAAAGTTACTAGCTGTGCCCCGCGGTTTCACCCGCGTAAGCTTCGAACCGAAAGAGCTCAGTTGATATAAAAAAAAGCGCCTGTTAAAATAATGGGAGCAATATGTACGTCCGCATTTGCTCCCGTTTTCGCAACATTTTTTGTTCCTGCTCTGTTCCTAATGGTCATAGCGGGATGTTTTATAGCCTATGTCCTTTCTCAGGCTCTAGACTATCTGTGTACCAAATTTCATTGAAATGAAATGAAATCGTTTATTAAGCAAGTAGGATCACTGATCACTTTTACACGTCATGTTTATTTTTTATTTTATTTTTTTAACTAGATGAAGCCAGCATTTCCTAACTGACTACCTCTGAGAAGAAATAGCCGAAACAAACTCAGGGATCATCGTCTTTTTTCAAGTCCAGACATTAAAAATGAAAATGGTTACAATAATTTACCTTACAATTACGCATATTGCTTAATAACAATGCTTAACAGAGCGAGCAGCTCAGTCCCAAGCTTTTTTGTCTTCTAAATAATCTGTGATTTTATAATACCCTTTTTTGCAAAGTTTGGCCTTTTAGGGTTCTTAAATCGTTTAATGGGTAAAATTACAATCGCACACAAACACAATCGGTTAGGTAGTTTTGGCGTGAAAGCCGGACAGACAGACACACAGAGATACTTTCGCATTTATAATATTAGTACTTATGGATTTTGGGGTAAACAAGTACCTATCTCAAAAACTTAAATTATCTCTCAGCGTTGGGCTCTGTATTTGCTTCGTAATGTGGGGTACCTTGAATACATTCTAGGATACCCGACACTCATGAAAATGAAATTTAATTTTTCATCCAGTTGTTAAATATATGGGAAAGGGGCTTGCGGCTAAGAAATTATTACAATTAAACACTTACTGATTCAAATATAAGGGAAAAACCAATTCAAATTGGTACTTCAACTTACTCAGACTGATCAATCATTTAAAATTAATTAGAATCCTGCATCGCGCAATTAAAGTTTTCGCACAACATTTCATATGTACCAAAACACTTCTCTGGTGCTTCGGGGGGTCAGTCGTCTCGGGGGAAGCCAGTAGGCGCCAAGCTGGACTAAATTGGCGTGCCTTCAGATGTAACTCACCAGGAGTTCATGTGAGTTAAATTACTAACGTGATGAGATTGATGTGGAATACTCACTAAGTTAAATCACGCTCAACCTACGAGTATGATCAACAATGCCCAATACTGTGGCTATCTCGACTACCTTTTTCGCATTTTACCAATTTTACCAACCAGTTATAAATTAAAATATAATACTTATTTTTATTTGTCTTATTTAGTTTGTAAATATTATATTTTGTGACCTTGAATTATATTTATATTATAAGTATATGTATATCTTTTTTTTTTATAAATTATAAACTAGCGCTTGACCGCAATCCCGCCTGATGGTAAGCAGTGACGCAATCGATGATGGTAAAGCGCACTACTTTATTAAGAGCCTACTCACTCTAGCCTTGAAGACAATCAAATTGTAGTTCGAAGGAAACACCGCCGCTGGCAAATTGTTCCAGTCCCTCGATGTACGCGGTATGAAAGAGGAGGCGAAACGCTTCGTCCGAATCGTAGTGGTGTTAACGACGTAAGGGTGGAAACTCGCCGTGCGACGGGTCGTCCGATGGTGGAACGGAGATGGGGAACTAATTCATGTAATTCCTTCGCATACTCACCAAAATTAATCCTATAGAACACCGAAAGGCTGGCTACTCTACGCCTGTGCTCTAGGCTTCGGAGACCGTTTTGAATTATATTATCTGGGTCGCCACTACTATCATATCACTTTATCATCGTTATATTATACCCACTTTTTTAAATGTTGCCTTACAAACTCGAATCGGATTTTGTCCTCACTCCGACTGACCAATCATTCAAAACGTATCAGAGACCTTCCTCACGCAATCTTTACCCACAACTTTGCATATACTTACATATACCCAAACACTTCTGAGTTCCGAGTACTTCGGGGGTCAGTCAACTCGAGGGCAACCAGTAATCGCTAAGCTGGGCTAAATTGGCGTTTACTCAGATGTATCGTACCCATAAGGGAGTTAAACTGAACCTATGAAATATGCACTGACTTAGTCCCTGCTGATCGCACTCTGACTGTTCAACCAAAACAGTCCCAGAGTGGAATCCAATTCCAAGTTTTAATTTTTTGTCCGTTATTTAAACTCGTGAGTCCCTACATCGCGCAATTAAAGTTTTCGCACAACATTGCATATTTACCTAGACACTTCTCCAATACTTCGGCGGTTAGTCGCCTCGTGGGTAGCCAGTAGGCGTCAAGCTGGACTAAATTGGCGTACATTCAGATGTAACTCACCCAAAGGGAGGGTTAATACTACGGGCTCAACTGATGTGATACTCACTAATGTTAAGAGTCACGCCTGCTGCAGAAGAGCAGAACACCACCATGAGGATGAAAAACAATGGCCATCTCGACCGCTTTTTTTCCTCTTTTTGAATAGAATACTTTTTTTTATAATACTAATTTCAGACCGGAGTCCATAAGGTTAGTAACAATTTTACTTAAGTTCTAGTGTTAGTAGGCTACAGACACAAATATACATAAAATTAAATTAAGACTTAGCGTGGAGCTGCATCCACCTCTGCCACATGGGAGAATCCCTCCTTTTCTTTTACCCTATGGAGTTATCATACTAATATTATAAATGGGAAAGTGAGTTTGTTTGTTCCGCTTTCACGCCGTAACTACTGAACCGATTGCTTTGAAACTTTGCAGACGTAAAGTTAGAAGTCCGGATGAAATAATAGGGTTTCTTAGGTAGGTAACTTTTTAGGGTACGCGAAACAATTTGATATTCCCGAGGGAAATTTAAAAAGCGCGATATAACCGAACTCCACGCAGGCGAAGCCGCGGGCGGAAAGCTAGTATTTTATTTATTTATTTATTTGGCTCAGGCAACAAAGGCCCATAATAATAATTATGGGCCTAATTTTATATATCGCTTCATCATTAACATTTACTTTTCATGTTTAACTTTTTTTTACATAAAACTTTGTCCCACTAGGAACTACTCCTGTGTCGTGAGTGTGTTTACAAACATTAATAAATATTCATGTTATAATATCATACGGAAACCACAAAAGGCAATAAACTTGATTCGGAATTTGTCTTAGCCAACATCTTATATGTTAGGCAAAATATTCACATATGTATACACCAAAAACACTGAGATCCATAATGTTAACACCCGAGATAAGGACAAACTTCGAGCCCCTTTTCACCGATTTCAAAAGGTTCATAACTCTTTTGTTGGGCTTGGTATAACTTTTTATAACAAGATACCCTCAGCTTTGCTAGACTTGCCTTACAATGCAGTTAAAGCACAAATCAAATCCAAGCTTTGTTCAAAGGCATATTATTCTGTAAATGACTATTTAAATGATAAGAATAGCTGGTCGCTCTGATTAACTCAGGACAATGTTTGTGTTCCTTCTACAGAATTAGCTTACTGACATATTATATGAGTTCGTAAAATTTGCATTTTACAATGCACAAATATGTGAGCTGGCACGCCCTTTATGCCAGGGGCTTTTATTTAGGTATGTAATAAGTTTTTTCTTTTTACATTTCCATTTTAATTTTGTTATTATATTATATTTTGTTATATTTTATATTTTTTTTTTTACTTTTCTGGTATTTTGGCGTGGCTAGCTGGCATAGTTATATATTTTTCCTCTTGTATTACTGTACCTACATAGTATTGTATAAACTATTGTGTTTTTTCTAACTGAACAGACAACTGTGCTGCTAGGGAGTTTCTTCCGCCACTTCTTCTTCCCAGCGAAAGCACTAGGAAGTGTCGATGGGTGGGTATTTTGGGGGACTGTCTTATGTAATATTGATGTTCCAAAAGTGCTGATTCTCAGCCTAGTTTGAATAAATGACTTTTGATTTGATTTGAAACCTCAAACTGTAACAATAATGCATACCTCAGTGCTCAGCATTCACTTATCAATTACTCATATTCTTCACGGCTATGCGGAAGGAGCGCGGCTATGAAATAATTTTACAAGACTTAATGATTACAAAATAAAAGAATAAACAAATCAAATCGGAAATTGAACTCACTCCGACTGATCACGTAACAGAGAACCCAAAACGTACCTCGCGTCCTACATCGCGCAATCAAAGTTGTCGCACAACATTGCAGATATACAAAAACACTCTTCGAGTACTTCGGGGGTCAGTCGCCTCGGGGGTAGCCAGTAGACGCCAAGCTGGGGTAAATTGGTGTCAATTCAGATGTATCTCACCCGTAATAGGGAGATACAGTTATATACGAGTTCATGTGTTCAATAGGTCTAATACCACCTATGAGGAGGATTACAAAAGAAATAGCTGTTACCTCGACCCCCTTTTTTCGTGATGTCGAAATATATTCTTTTTATTTTTAATTTTAATTTATCTGGATAGGAAATCATCAAATGACCTCTCCAGCTCTGGACGAAGCGGAAGTGTGTCAGAATTTTACTGACTAAAACCTACCTGTGTTTCTTAACTTGCCTCTCCGCCAGGGCCATGGTTTCTTTTTTAACCAACCCTCAACCCTGACTCAGGAAGCATCGGTCTTCGTGAACCTTTGAGGAGCACGTGAAACACAACGCGTCGTCGGCGGGCATGGTCCTTACCGGGTGGCGAGCTGCCCACTGCTCACCTGATGTTGTCTCCAGACCAGGGCGTCTCCTGCGGCGACAAGAGGCGTGTGGGCGCTGGGATTCGCGCTCTGCCTCCTCCTTTGCTCACTGCACACTGCATCACTGCTCCGCAGAAGGAAGTGACGGCCTGCCATGCACTCTCGCTCCGGACCATGGCCTGGACCAGCGCCGGACGCGAGCGATCGCCGCCATGAAGACACGGGGGTGCTCTTCCCAAGTCGGGCAGACCTCAACCGTATGCTCCACCGTGTCCTCAGGGCGACTCCCACAGCCGTGTGCGTGGTTTCACTTCATTAACATCTGCCTGACTTTTACCTACCTACGTTAAAATGAGATTCCAGTCTAAACGGATGCAGCTAAATTGCCTATCTGACCTCGACGACCCAGTTATTAACTAAGTAATACAATATTCCTTGATAACACTGGTTGTCAGAATTTAGGCTTCTGACGACCCGTAACGACTGTCAAAAATGTCCAAATGACATCTGGGACCAACAGCTTTCTTCGCTTTCTGAGATACCTGAGCCCTGAGACGTGACGTGACGTGTGACGTGGTTTTTTTCCAATTAATATCAGTATATACGTTCGTACGTTATTAATGTGCTGCTAGAAATATATTTTTGTATTTTTTTTAACTACCCCACAGGTAGTTACAAATAGTACTTACAAATAGGTATTTGTTCTGTGCGGGAATCCAACCCGCGACACAGCGCAGCAGTAAATCGCTCTGCCACTACCCAATTGTGTCGACAACTATGTATGTTGGGGAAGCTTCCAGTCATACCGAATGTCCCTGAATACTATGTATTATTCCATATGGAGCGATTGCCTCTATCTGATCTGACCTCCAACCCACTCACTGGAGATTACCATATCGCTTGATAATACTTAATAGGGTAGTTGACTAAACAAAACTAATTAGTCCGTCAGTCAGATTTACAAAAAAAAACTTCTTTTTTCATATAAACATAAAATGAAGACGATACAGTGCGTTGAAAACTAGTGTGACGTCACTCCTTGCGACACTTTTTAGCAACGAGTGACGTCACCAGCCCCCACTCCTGATCTTTGATGCCTTTTATATTTGTGAATTTTTATTGATTTGATAAAACAAAATATACGTATCCGATATTTTTATATACTTAATCTGAATGACGGACTAATTAGAATCAATTTTTGTTTACCCTTTTATTGGTAGTGCTCCGAAACACAGAGGAGTCTTGGTATGTTAAAATGGTCACCAGTCCACAGACCGACCGCGACAAGAATAACTTAACCTGATCGATTAAACCGTGTGGCTGTTATTATTTAGCCACAAGTTCGTTTGGACCAGATTCAATTTAATTTAAAAAAAAGATCCTGTCAAATATTCCCAATCAACCTTGAGCCTTAATGCTTTAGAGGTAAAGTTGAAAATCTAATAAAAACATCTGACAGATTGTAGTAACTTGATGTGCAGTCGTCTATACTTAATCTAAAATAGTTTTTTTAGCACTTATGAAACCTTTGTGAGAGAGGCTAAATCATACTTGACAGGTATTAGTATTTATATTTGAAATACTAGCTGTTGCCCGCGACTCCGTCCGCATGAGCTTCAGTTTATAAGCGCCTGTTAAAATAATGGGAGCAATATATAGATCCGCGTTCGCTCCCATTTTCGCAACATTTTTTGTTACTGCTCTGCTCCTATTGGTCATAGTGGGATGTTATATAGCCTATGGCCTTTCTCAGGCTCTAGACTATCTGTGTACCAAATTTCATAACAATCGGTTCAATAGTTTTGGCGTGAAAGTCGGACAGACAGACAGAGATACTTTCGCATTTATAATATTAGTATGGATTTCCTAAAACATAAATCATTTACATTGTTCGATGAAAAGGAGACAGTTTTCTAACGTCATCGATTCGAAACACAGCTACTGCATATTTCTTTTTATATTTTTATTTTGTTATTTTCATTGAATTAATAAAAATATGGTTGATACATCTACTATAGCGGTTTAATAATAAAAAAATAACGAAAAACAAACAAAACATTTGATTTTGATCCCATTTTTACTGGTCAACCATTCGAAAGTCCCAAATCGCGCAATCAAAGTTTTCTCACGTCTTTGTATTGGTAATTTATTGTTTTCTATAACAAGCAAGGGTCAGTCACCTCGAAGGTAACCAGTTTGAATCAAGCTGGTCTAAGTTGATGTAGGCTGGAGTGGTACCCAAGTGCCTTGTGGCTACTTCGAGGAGGATGTAATTCAATTCAAACCTTATTGGTTTATCGCGACCCTCAACTTTTTATTAAAAAATAAAATATTTTTAATAGGATATAAATACAGTTTAAAAAACTAAAAAATGCTTTTAAAAAATATCAAACTAAAAAGTTAAATATAATTTTTAAAAAAGCGTGAGGCGCTTTGTGCCATAATTTTTGTATATTAAGCGCCTCACGCTTTTTTTTTAAATTATTTTTAATTTTTTAGTTTGACATTTTTAAAAGCATGTTTTTTTTAATTTTTTAAACTGTATTTGTTTTCAACTTGTTAGTTCCATATAAAAAAAAAACGAACGAACGAACGTATTGAAAACGGTGGGACATGAAACAGTAATGAGCCGCTCACTCGTAGTCCAAAGAGTTAGAGACGGACAAACAAACAAGCAACCAAGCAAACATACAAGTGAAGCTAAGTAATAAAAAGCATGTAATAAATGTAGTCTCTTAAATCGTTTTTCATATAGTTTTCTTGAGCTATGAGTAATCTCATAATTACTTTTATATTCCTGCCATCTCACTAATAAATCTGTATCAATCTACGATAGGTTTTAATGAATATTGTTTTGCACAAGACACAATACATTTTTAATTAGGTAGGTACCTTCTTTGTTTCCCTGCCGGGGGTACCATAGAATTGGGAGGACCCAGTACCCCGGAAAGGTAGATGACGAACACCCCTCCGCGTCCCCGAGCGGAGGATAGTCCAAGAGGATTTTTCCACCTTCGGAAACAAAGTACCCTCTTTTTTTAAACCTAACTGACCGATACAAATGGTTTTATTTTGACAATACAACATTCGTACACGTGCGTATCAAATAACGATCAGAAGCCTAATTCTTCTTGCCAGCGAAAGCACTAGGAAGTGTCGATGGGTGGGCGTTTTGGGAGACTGTCTTATGTAATAATGACGTTCAAAAAGTGCAGATTCTCAATCTAATTTGAATAAATGACTTTTGAATTAAAAATGAAACCCATTGCTACTGATAGGAACATCTCCAAGAAACCTCGCCTTTAACTTCCTTATTCATAAACGCTGAAGTGAACTAGTTATTCGCGATTGTTTAAACATACATTTCAGACGTCACTTCACTTTAATCATCGTTTATGAATAAACCCCTTATACTCTGTAGTGTTTATTCATAAATGAATAAGGGGGAAAGCCTGAAATGGCCAACCCGCATTAAGCAAGATTGGTGATTAGACTCAATGAGAGGAGACTTGAATGTTTACCTATATATGTATCTATTATAAATAAAGTATCGTTGAGTTAGTATCCCATAACACAAGTCTCGGACTTACTTTGGGGCTAGCTCAATCTGTGTGATTTGTCCCTATAGATTTATTTTATTTTATTGATTTGGTTTCAATCTGAATTACGGACTAAATAGAATCATTTTTTTTTTAACCCAGAAAACATCCCTATTGCCAAAAAACCGTGTCCGACTATAGCGCACATTTAAAAAATTTTACTTCCAAGGCCTGAATTGCCATTGATCATTGCTTACTATCAGGCGGGCTCGACACTAGTTTATAATTATACTAGCTTTCCGCCCGCGGCTTCGCCCGCGTGGAGTTCGGTTTTATCGCGCTTTTTAGATTTCTCAGTGTTTCTCTACTATATTATGCATTTATTATACATACAAACCTTCCTTAAGAATCACTCTATCTATTAAAAAAACCGCGTCAAAATCCGTTGCGTAGTTTTAAAGATCTAAGCATACATACGGACATACAGCGAAAGCGACTTTGTTTTATACTATGTATTGATATAAAAAAGTCGAAGCCGATCCCAATATAATATTTGATTAAAAGGCAGATGAAGTGAAATGAAACTATATAAATATCACGCATGGATAAAATACAGATCATGATTAAAAACCACCAAAAGTAGGTAGGGGTCCCATTAGCCTTTAAAGTTAAGCATTACCATCCTCCTCGTAGGGTATATGTACGAAGCCCGAATAGCAGGCATCACCTACTCAACTATAGTCTACCACTCTCACAGCTTTGATTAACCCTGTATAGAGTTAAATCTGAATGGTTTCGCCAATTTAGCAATTTAGCGCAGCTTGACGAATACTGGCTCCCTCGAGGTGACGGACCCCCGAAGTACTTGAGAACTGTTTGGGTATATATGCAATGTTGTACGAAAACTTTAATTGCGCGATGTAGGATTCTAATACGTTTTGTATGATTGATTAGTGAGAGTGAGGTCAAATTCCACTCGGAGTTGACGATTGCATCACTGCTTACCAACAGGCGGGATTGCGGTCAGGCACTAGTTTATAATTATAAAAAAAAGCCATTTTCTACAGATTTCTTCTCTTTACTTTGCTCCTATTGGTCGTAGCATGATGTGATGTTATCTAGGTATTAAAATACATAATATGTAGTTGTTATAGTTAACCTCCGATCACGTCAACAAATCAAGATTGGCTGTCATAATGCCGATAGGTAATTAAAGTCATAAACGGGAGGATTTCAAATGAGATTTTAAGTTTCTACGCCAAGATTATTTTAATTCTACCCTCCATGTTTGTGTATGGACGACAGTAGGTCAGGCTACCCCAAACTGGCAGATATTCCCAATCAACCTTGAGCTTTATGCTTTAGAGATAAAGTTGAAAATCTAATAAGGAAATCTGACAGATTGTAGTAGCTTAATGTACTGTCGTCACGGCAGTTGAGCGAGGTGATGCAATGTTAAACCCAACAACACGACCATTGTTATCTGGAGACCCTCCACGACCAAACTCCCGACACAACAGCATTTAGCACATCGTACCCGGCACACATCGCAACACAACTGCTCAGACCCGTCCTCCGTACGGCATCACCAGACATCATGCCGGAACACGACGATTCGCTTGGCGGCAAGATTTTGTCTGGTGGGCGGTTACTTCTGCCAGCAGCTGATGTTATGGCCTACCGCCGAGAAAACTTAAGATCATATTTTTAATCCAAGAATTTACTTTATTCTTTTATTACCCATTTTGGTACAGTGCTTCACGTAATTTTTATTTTTCATGAAATTAGAAGAATTTACCATTAGCAAACTAGTCCTTTCCCAACAATATAGGGGTCATATCTGATCTCCACAATCCAGTTTCAGGGTAATACGATATTTAATCCCAGAACATACTTTATTCTTTTACTGATTTCTGCATTTTCTTATCCTCAGGCGATGGCACAAGGCGGCGGCGCCTACGCTTCAGGCCGCGGCATGTACGAATACGAGTCAGGCTCACGAAGCAAAGAAAAGCATTCTGAGACGAAAACAGCTGTTCCCATCTGTCTACCACTCTGCTGCGCCATGCCATGCGTGATCATGTAAAAATCTTGGGCGACATTTCATGCGCATAGGTATCCAGATGTCATTCATTCCAAACTGCCCATTTGCTAGTAGTAAAGCTGGAATGAAATGAAAATGATCTGGGTAGGCCCTTTTGTCAATGTTGATATTATTTAGTGATAAGATTTGTTCGTAATTTAAATGAGTTTTGACAGCTAAAGGGACGTACAATTTTAATGATCTTGATCTTGAATTTATTCAAGATCACTTTCAGTATAACGAAACAATCTCCTAAATTAACCTTGACCTTGGTCGTTTGTTTTCAAGGTCATGCTGTAGTTAAATTTAAGTTTTGACAGCTGTATATCGGAATAATAAATTATTTTATTTATAATACAATTTTAAGTAAAGTAAGGTGCTAGAATCTATACGCTTCTCCTAAGAAAGTGTATCAGAGCTTGCAATAACGAATACTACAACGAATCTCAGATCATTTATAAAGGAAAAAACTTCTCATTTTTGTTAAATTATTGTTAATTATGAAACATTATGAAACTTTTTGGGAAAATAACTGTAAATGTCGACAATAAAATTTTTATTTTTATGTCTGTACTCAAGTAAGCTGAAACTAACAAGGTGCCATTAATGATATTTTTAACTATAATTAAACAGTCCAACTACTGAGCGCATACATAGAATATTACTAAAATAATTAAGTTAATATAAAAATTAAAAGTCCTGTCTAGTACAAGCGACAGTGCTGCCATTCACCAAAACTTGTGAATTCGATTTGTCTTAAAATTATTGCGCTCAGTTCTATTTTGTATAGCAATAATGTAATTTTTATTATTAATAAATTCTATTAACTTGACATTTTGTTTTATTTACAGTCTTCATTAATTGGTAATTTATTAATTACGGAAATAAAATAGGTATTTTTATTTTGAATCGTAGAAGAGGATATATTGATAAAATATCATCATCATCAAACTTCTTATCGTCCCACTGCTGAGCACAGGTCTCCTCTCATACAGAAGGATTGTGTGTAATCCCCACGCTTGCTCAATACGGGTTGGCGATTTCAGACTTACATATAATCCAGGTTTCCTCAAGAAGTTTTCCTTCACCTTGTAATCAGTCATTGGTGTCCAAGATATACTTAGGAAGTACATATAACTTAAAAAAAGTTACATTGCTGACCTGGAATCGAACCCGCACAGCCATACTTGAGAGGCTAGTGTTTCAACCAGGTCTTTGCTCGCTTCATCGTTCGCGTTCTGTAAGTTTTTTGTAGTAGACTTCTACTTTGGTACCTACCTACATATTTAGCAGGATAACCGATAGCGAAGCAGACGTTTATTGCAACGAAAGTCACCGTACGACATCGTCCGGAATATGAACATAAAGGTTCCCTGGACTACTCACCCGAGAAAGAGCTCCTTTCCGTGTGAGTATTCCAAGGAACCTTAGAAGTCTTTTTGTCTTTTTTTTCTTTTTTTTTTAGGAAACTTTTTTTTATTTTTATTTTTTTGCTTACCATCAGGCGGGATTGCAGTCAAGCATTAGTTTGTAATTATTAAAAAAAAATTGTGAATAGCGTAACACAAAGCTACTAGAAACTATACTCTCTTAAATTGAAATGGGAAGTTGTTCCAAATCATCGGAATACTGGGAATTCTATCGTTTTAGCGATTCGTCGTGTTCATGATGTCTGTTCAAGCCGTACGCAGGACGGGTCTGAGCAGTTTTGTTGCGATGTGTGCCGGGTACGATGCACCAAATGTTGTATCGGGAGTTTGGTCGTGGGGGATCTCAAGATCAATCTTCCTCTGGTGCAGCAGCATTGGTAGTTTTGTTTGGTTTAACATTGCATCACCTCGTTCAACTGCCGCCCGTCTTCCTTCCTATTCACTCAGTTTTTTTAAACTAGCGCGCTTTTCCATCAACGATTGCATCACTGTTTTACCATCGGGCGGTATTGTAGTCAAGCATCAGTTTATAATTATAAAAAACCGGCCAAATGCGAGTCGGACTCGCACACCGAGGGTTCCGCCGTACAAACGTAGCGGTTTACAATTTATGACGTACTAGCTTTCCGCCAGCGGCTTCGCCCGCGTGGAGTTCGGTTATACCGCGCTGTTTAAATTCCCCTCGGGAACATCAATTTTTTCCGGGATAAAAGGTAGCCTATGTTCTTTCTCAGGGTCTAAAGATTGTCTGTGCCAAACTTCATCAAAATCGGTTGAGAGGTTTAGGCGAGAAAGCGTAACAGACAGACAGAGTTATTTTCGCATTTATAATACTAGCATTGATTTAGAATTTTTTTTCACAGAAATTCACAGTTTAGAGGCAATTAGATTTAAGAAGTGTTTGATATGAATTTCAACTTTAATATCTCTACGCGTTCATGTGAAAAAGGGTAGGTAGTAAGTTTATAATTATTAAAAAAATATTTTATGTCATGTAAGCAAAAATAATATTTTAATATTTTATGTAACTTCAAATTTATCATTTTCACAATTTCTCCTTTATCTGTCTGTACTATAATATAACGTTGCTTCGTGCCGAATTTGAAGATTCTGAGTTCACGGGAAGTACCTTGTAGGCAAAGAGATTTAAGATATATAGAGAGGGCATGTGTCAAAATGGCATAGAAAAACTGTGATCCCATGGTTCAGTTCCGCCATCTAGTACAATATAGCAAAATTAGATCGACAATTGGAGACATCAAATAGTAAAAATAAAATAAGTTTATATAAAATATATTCAGCTATTGCCCGGTAGGTGGCCAGTGTGGTCTATGTTGCCAGAACCGATTTAATACCCTAGTATAGTTCAAATCGGGTAAAAACGCTGAACGGTCCCTCCGAGTTGTTGTCGATGGATGCTCTTCTGAGCCCATGTCAACTAATGCCGGTGTTCCTCAGGGGTCTGTTCTCTCTGCAACTCTGTTCCTGCTGCATATTAACGATCTGCTGATGCCTGGTATCTATGGGTATGCAGATGACAGCACAGTTGTAGAGAGATACCTGCCGGGTGCTCGGGCTAGTAGGTAATCAATCCGGTCCGAAAGAGAGGCCATGGTTGAGCGAACGAGTGTTGCGCTGCAGGCAGTCTCCGAATGGGGCAATGCCAATCTTGTAGCATTCAATGCCGCCAAAACACAGGCGTGTCTTTTCACCGCCAAAAAGAGCCCGTTCACCTTAGCTCCTACTTTTCGGAATGTGTCCTTGGAGTGTTCCGACCGCCTTCAGCTTTTGGGAGTTGAGATTTCCTCGGACCTCAACTTTGGGCGGTTCATTGAGTCCAAGGCTAAGGTGGCTGCCAGGAAACTTGGCGTTATCGCAAAGGTCCGGCAGTACTTCACACCTGGGCAGCTTCTAATATTATACAAAGCACAGGTCCGTTCGTGTGTGGAGTACTGCAGCCACATTTGGGCTGGTGCTGCCAAGTGTCACCTGGCCACTTTGGAATCAGTGGAGAGACGTGCAAAGAGGCTGATTGGTGACCCTGATCTAACTCGAGTTGAACTCCAAAGCCTAGAGCACAGGCGTAGAGTAGCCAGCCTTTCGGTGTTCTATAGGATGCATTTCGGAGAGTGTGCGATGGAATTGCATGATTTAATTCCCCCATCTCCGTTCCACCAGCGGACGACCCGTCGTACGGCTGGTTTCCACCCTTACGTTGTTAACACCTCTACGATCCGGACGAAGCGTTTCGCCTCCTCCTTTATACCGCGTACATCGAGGGACTGGAATAATTTGCCAGCGGCGGTGTTTCCGTCGGACTACAATTTGAGTGTCTTCAAGGCTAGAGTAAATAGGCTCTTAATAAACTAGTGCGCTTTACCATCAACGTTACCATCAGGCAGGATTGCGGTCAAGCGCTAGTTTATAATATATAAAAAAAAAAGCAAAATAAATATTGAAAAGTAAATAAATTAGGTGAAACTTGTCTTGTACAAACAAAAACTGTTTTAGAATTTTATTCGCTACTATTCATTTACCGTGACACCGTCTATTGGCATTTTAGATGTTTTATGCTTACGAATTATTTTAACACTCAGTTTATTGCGATTTTTGAGTGTAATAGACCTTTTAGGCCATAAAGCGCATTTTGTTTTGCAATTTTCGTTTGCATTTCGTTTTTAGCAAAATTATTCTTTTTACACGTTTGTTTGCAAATATTTTTAAATGGCAATGCAAAAAACTGTGGTAGGGTTTGTATCATTTCGATATAAAGTTATCGATAATATTCAAAGAAGTTACTACGACGATGTTTTTTCGCATTATGATAGCTTGAAACAAAAAATTAGGAAGCAGAATAATTATGGGTAATTTCAAGTTTACAAGTTTCTTATTTATATAATTCTTTCAATATAATAGGCGTTAAAGTTTAAAATTGCCGATTAGTACTGAAAATGTAAATAATTGCTTATTTTTTAATTTTTAAATAATTCATTTATAATCAATAGGTATATAGGAAGGTCGTTTATGCCTTTGTGATAGAACTCTGAGGATCTAGACTGCACAAACTGTGTGAAAGCAGAACTGCCTCCTGGGAAGAAAACTTCTTGTCACGTATCTAATTGTCCAAATCACGACAAAAATGGTAGTCTGCTGGAGCAAGACCTTTACAAGATTCGTACGCCATTATCTTTAAAAACGGCAAAAAAAATTACGGTTATTGTATGGGAGCCCGCCTTCAGGATTTATTTTATTTTAATTATTTATTTGTAATTTGAATATATAACCAAATATTCTGTGAACATTTTAAGCGTCTATCTGTTTTCGTTATTAATATGGAGCAAAAAACGGCATAAATTCACGTTTGTTGTATGGGAGCCCCCTTAAATATTTTATTATTTTTATTCTCAGTACTTGTTGTTATAGCGGCAACAGAAATACTAACACAATCTCTGGAAATTACAACTGTCTCGCTATTACGGTTTATGAGATACAGCCTGGTGACAGACGGACAGACGAACAGAGAAGTCTCATGAATAGGGTTCGTTTTACCTTTTTGGTACGGAATCCTCAAAATCACAAAGTAGCTCGCAATCATTGTACTACATATACGTACCTACATATTTTATGAATATATTTCATTATAAATAAGTTATGTAATCTATGTACTTATCTACTTAACCGTAAATTTTATTCCAATTTTTACGGTTAAGTAAAAAAGTAAGAAATTAGTAACGTACTATTTCATTTCTAATACAAGGTACCGATTCTTTTTTTTTAAATTTGATCGACATGTCTTTCCAAAGTAGATAACTTCTCTTTTAAAATGCATTGAGCATAATTTCGACGAATGAGACGGAAGCCAATTTTCTTCTCTACGGTCTATCTGGACAAATCGTATCCATTTTTTCCCTACGACATTATTTTATTCGGAAACCAAAAATAACAAAAACCTAGATAAATAAATAGTAATTGTTCATTCAATTTTGTTTATTAATATGATATGATTATGTTTAAATAGAGTTAATAATAAATAAACTTGAAATATAGTAATATTTTAAGTTTATTTAGCTATATTTTAAATGTCAATAAAATACAACAAAATGTATTCATCTTAATAAGTATTATCGATAACTAAATCGATAAACAACATTACTACATCTCTACAAGAATATAGTAAAACTACTCAACAATAGAGGGCGCTTATTACAATAATGGAAAATTTTCTAGAACTAAGATTTTTTTTAAATTTGAATTGCATACGAAATATAAATAATTCATAGAAAAACATTCCGAAGTTAGGTCCAGTCGTTTTACTATAACGAGATGTACAGTAACACAAAGCGCAACATGGCATATTTCCTTAGAAAATGTTTATTCTTGGTGGACACAAATTACGTCCTGACGCGCAGACTAGACTGAGCAACTTTTAACCAAGTCGATAAAAGTATTGGCTTAGGATTTTGTTCGTGATGTCCTGTCTATTGTAAATATAATTTTAATGTCTTTGCTTGTAGGTTTTGATTCCCTAGCGTGTGACGGAAATTCGTCTAAGGTGTCGGTATAAACTGCTGTATCTTTTGATCGCTTTAACTTAGAAGTTTGATTTTTTCCCTGCTTAAAGGGACAATAGACTTAGGTATTTGGTATAAATTTCAATTTGATACCTTTATTAGTTCGTGAGAAATAAGGTAGTAAGTTCCATTTTATTAAAATATGTTTATTATATTATATAACCAAAAAAATGTGATTTTCGCAATTTTTCCTATATTTGCATTATATGACAATGCTTCATGCCAATTTTCAAGATTCTGAGTTTACGGGAAGTATCCTGTAGGTTTTGATTCCTTTGTGAGTGTCGAAAATTTGTTGAAAATATCGACATAATCGGCTGTATCTTTTGATTGGCTTGGTTTAGAAGTTTGATATTTTCACAGCTTAAAGGGACAATAGACTTAGGTATTTGGTATAAATTTCAATTTGATAACTTTATTCGTTCGTGAGAAATAAGGTAGTAAGTTCCATTTTATTAAAATATGTTTATTATATTATACCTAAACTAAAAAAATGTGATTTTCGCAATTTTTCCTATATTTGCATTATATGACAATGCTTCATGCCAATTTTCAAGATTCTGAGTTTACGGGAAGTATCCTGTAGGTTTTGATTCCTTTGCGAGTGTCGAAAATTTGTTGAAAATATCGACATAATCGGCTGTATCTTTTGATTGGTTTGGCTTAGAAGTTTGATATTTTCACAGCTTAAAGGGACAATAGACCCGAGTATTTCATGTGAATTTCAGCTTGATACGTCCACGTGTTCTTGAGATAAAGGGTGGTGACAGACAGACAGACAGACAGACAGACAGACAGACAGACAGACAGACAGACAGACAGACGGACAACAAAGTGATCCTATAAGGGTTCCGTTTTTTCCTTTCGAGGTACGGAACCCTAAAAAGACTCAAAACACTTTGCCCGGCGTCACAAGCAGTTAAAATTTGTGCCACAATTATTAAGTTGTAGATTTATTATCTTTAATCGAGTAAAATCGCACAGTTTAAGAGGACGCAAATTACGAAGAAGAATTATAGGAACACCGATTTTTAATTTATTGTATGTGAGGGAAGTCCAGAAACATTTAATAAATTCAATAATTGAATCGAATAATTGATGAATTCTTCTCGACACAATATCGCTCGCCATACAAATACGTCATCTTGCCCAGTGGAGTGGCAGGTGACTCTTCCTATCCTGGTACGGCGGTCTTGGGATGAGGTGCGTATGTAATGTGGGCCTGTAGGCTTTCCTGGCATCAGCACAGGAGCTGACTTCGTCACTGTAATTATAAATGCAAATAGTGTCAGGGCTCACATCCCTTAT
This sequence comes from Sesamia nonagrioides, assembly GCA_017933935.1. Classification (NCBI taxonomy): domain Eukaryota; kingdom Metazoa; phylum Arthropoda; class Insecta; order Lepidoptera; family Noctuidae; genus Sesamia; species Sesamia nonagrioides. The sequence continues at coordinate 170,284 of JADWQK010002106.1, forward strand.
GTCAGATGCTGTAGTCAGTATGGAAGGCTTGGTTTGTTGTCAGCATGGGTGACGCGGGTCCTGACGCGGCGCATGTTCAGCGCGCCTGGGATGGCGTTTCCGTGAACACATTCGCGGAAGGCATTTGAGTCGACAGATGTCCCGTATTGCCGTGGAGATGCGAGCATGAAATGCTGCAAACGTTATGGGTACCTTAGCACCGGGAACGGTTTGGGGCGGATTATATGAATTGACAGTATTTATACTGTTGAGCAGAATCACACCAATCATAGACGCATCACAACCAATCGAACAAGCAGGCTTCCGCTCTGGATTCTCAACAATAGACCACATCCACACCTTGGAACAAATACTAGAAAAATATAAAGAATTCAATCTGCCTCTTTATGTAGCTTTTATAGACTACACAAAGGCATTCGATACCATTACTCACAACTCTATCTGGAAAGCCCTCAATATCTGTGGTGTAAGTAAGAAATATATAAACATTATAAAAAACATTTACTCTCAAAGTACAAGCAGAATCAATATGGAAAATAAAGGAGAACAGATTTCAATAGGAAAAGGTGTCAAACAAGGTGATCATCTATCACCGAAACTATTTATAGCAGTACTGGAATGCATCTTCAGGAACCTTGATTGGAGCCGGAATGGACTATGCATACTAGGGCTCCACTTAAGTCACCTGAGATTTGCAGACGACATCATTTTGTTTGCCAAATCTGCCAGAGAGTTGGAACAGATGATGCGATCTCTTGCATATGAAAGTAAAAAATGTGGGCTGCAGATGAACGTAGATAAGACTAAAGTGATGACAAATAGCATAGAAAGACCTGTGCAGGTGTTCGAACAACAGATTGATTATGTACAAGAAGTACCTCGGAAAACAAGTCTCATTCAACAAAAACAGTAACGAGGAGGAAGTGGACAGAAAGATCAACAGCACATGGAAGAAGTTTTGGCTACACAAGGACATTCTGAAGGGAGACTATCATCTAAAATTAAAGAAAATCGTCATGGATACATGTATAGTTCCAACCCTAACTTATGGCAGCCAAACATGGACATTCACAAATAAAATTAAAAGTAAAATCAAAACATGCCAGCGATCAATGGAACGGAGTATGCTTAAAATAAGAAAAATACAAAAAATTCGCAGTGAAGACATTAGGAGGAAAACAAGGCTCACAGATGCTCTTGAACAAGCTTTGCGACTAAAGTGGAAATGGGCTGGTCATTTGTCAAGGTACACAGACAAGAGATGGTCTTTACAAGCTACTAAATGGACAGGGCCTGCTGGTAAAAGAAGCAAAGGCAGACCACTAAAACGTTGGGCTGACGATATAAAAGAAATAGCAGGTAGAAACTGGCTAACAGTTTCACAAAACAGAGACAAATGGAAGGAATTAGAGGAGGCTTTTACCCAAAAGGGGTTCGTGTAAAAGGAATAACAATCTAAATAACAAAAAATTTAAATATATACTAACTTAAATTAAGAAAATCTACTAATACTTTGAATTGTAAACATACTTTTATACAGAAATAAAAAGCGTTATTATTATTTATATGATTTGACTGGACTGAACTAATATTTAACTTTAGTTTAAATTTCTTTATTTTTAAATATATAATGTTATATTTGCAATGAGGAAAAAATATATTGCATTTAAAACTGTAGTTTTTCTACATAATACTGATAAACAATTTCTCAACAACAACGATTTTCTCGGTGGTAGGCCATAACATCGGCTGTCGGCGGAAGTTACCACCCACCAGACAAAGTCTTGCCGCCAAGCGATTCGTCGTGTTCCGGCATGATGTCTGGTGAAGCCGTACGGAGGACGGGTCTGAGCAGTTGTGTTGCGATGTGTGGCGAGTACGATGCGCCAAATGTTGTTGTCTCGGGAATTTGGTCGTGGAGAGTCTCCAGATCAATCTCCCTCTAGCGCAGCATCGTTTGGTCGTGTTGGTCTTGGGTTTAACATTGCATCACCTCGCTCAACTGCCGTCATCCTCCCTACTCCTAAGTTTTTTAAGTGAATAGGCTTAATAAACTAGTGCGCTTTACACTCAACGATTGAATCACTGCTTACCATCAGGCGGTATTGCAGTCAAGCACTAGTTTATAATTATTAAAAAAAACAAAATTGGTTCGACTCGTAACGTGGTTAGAAACTGGAATGAGCTAGCGACAAATACATTAAAATTTTGTCAGAGGGAGATGGATATGGTGACCCTCCACGACCAAACTCCCGACACAACATTTGGCGCATCGTATCAGGCATACATCGCAACACAACTGCTCAGACCTGTCCTCGCTTGTGAATCGCTGGCAGCAAGACTGTCTGGTGGGTGGTAACTTCTGCCAGCAGCCGATGTTATGACTTACCACTAACAGAAAAAAAAAATTGTGACTTCCAGCCCATCTCAACTACGGAGTTTCCCTAGCGTTGATAAAGGTTACGGATGGTTACGGAACCCTTTGTGCATGAGTCCGACACGCACTTGGCCGGTTTTTATTCCATCCGCTTTAGTCTGGTGACAATACCTACATTATTTGCAGCTTCATGAAGATCAGACGAGTTGCACGATGCTCTACTGCCAGTTGGCGCATTGATAGTGTCAAATTCCATTCAGCTCCACCAAATTGGCATAACTCATAGTGAGCTGTATAAAAATTATGGCAATAACCTGTGTGTAGTTTGGTCGGGTTTATGACCGTGTGTATCGAAATATGTAAGCAACTGTAATTAAAGGTTGCAGTTAAATTTAGAGTTATGTACTTGTATATATCTGCTTAGGATCAACCTCAGTGCGTCAAATAAAACAAAAGGGTAATAAAACACAGTGATATATATATATTTTCGTTTGTTTAGCAATGTTTTCCCGCGGGTCACTAGCGGGTCACGCGCGGGTCACGCGCGATTCTCGAGTGGGAATGTATGGACGTCACAGTAACTCGTCACGAGCCCGCGGCCGGCGGCAGACGCACATACTAATATCACAACGCGCGGGCGACGCGGGGCGACCCGCCCGCTACTAAATTTGTTAATCGGCCTTTACAAAATAAATATTTGACTAGGCATGTGTCCGCCGGCCGGCCACTATAACTAACGTAAGGACACTTGGGTGTGGGCGCGGGGCACGGGCGGCCGACACGCATTTGGCACGAGACGGTCAGTCGGTCACCACGTGGGGACGAGACGGTCAGTTGATCACCGCGTAGGGCACGAGACGGTCAGTCGATCACCACGTAGGGCAGCGCCACCAGCGAGCCCAGGGCCGCGCACTCGTGCCACTCTGAGAACTTGTGGGCAGGCACCGGACGGCCGACGGCGTCGCGCTCGTCAGGCTCGTCCGACAGCGCCGCGTCGTCCTCCATAAAAAAAATGTCGTCCGCCATTTTGGATGTCAAAATGGATGGCTTTTTCGTAACAAGCACCCCAATCATACTCAAAATTGACACTCATATCAAATTATAAAACAAACAAATAAAAAAACAAACACGTGTTAGCCCTTAATGATAGATACCGAGTTACGAACATTGTTTTGTTCGCAGCTCGGGTGCCGCTTACCCGCGTCTCGCCCCTCTCACCCCGCACGATTGCTCTGTCTAGACGTCTTCGTCGGACGGCTGTATGATTTTTTAGTCTGTGTCGCGATCCTGTATCGACTTGCTTTTTTGTGGATACAGCGGTCATCAACCTGTAAGCGTAACTTGTAACTTCCTTATCAACATGTACTATGTATACATCATGTACAAAATGAGAAAAATGAAACATAATTTCCTGTGAATAAACTAATGGATATATCTTTATGGTTTTTTTAACACCCTTGCTCGTAAAGCTGATGTAATCCCATCGGTTTTAAATATGTAAAGCCATAACAAACGCGTGTGTTATCAAAGCAAATAGTTAAGTTATAGTCCATACAAATTCCATAACAGCATTATTTGTCATTTCAAATAATTATGGAACTGATCGCCGCCGCGTGGCTCTAGCCAGTGAGCAGCGCGCTGTTCCATATTTGAAATGGCAAATAATAATACTAATGGCGGGAAAGCAACAGTGTGTATTCACAGATTGAGTTTATTTAAAATAACTGATGTCCTATTTGAAATAAACAAATTTGTATTTGTTTGTATTTAAATGAGTATTTGTAAAAAAAAACAGTTTATTCGGTAATTTAAAAACTTGACTACATGCTCTAGCATCTTTGCCAACATTTTCACGCAGCTACGGCAGAAAATAAACCTCGCGCCATTTTTCTCAAATTTTCTTTTCTTTGTACTTGTATTCTGAATATCTTTTTTTCTGTTTTCTCGCAAGTGTGTTAAAAAATGTCGTACGATATACGTGCGTATTGGTTATAACATGCTCGGCTCAGTTACACCCTCGCCTTCGGCTCGGGCTGAAATTCCGCCTCGCATGTTATAACCATCATTACGCACTAATATCGTAATGTACTATAACGTGCTTTTTATTAGCTTCACTTGTATGTTTGCTTGCTTACTTGATTGCTTGCTTGTTTGTCCGTCTCTTAGCTCTTTGGACTACGAGTGAGCGGCTCATTATTGTAAAATGTCCCACCGTTTTCAATACGTTCGTTCGTTCGTTTCTTTTTAACCGACTTCAAAAAGGAGGAGGTTACTCAATTCGACCGTATATATGCTTTTTTTTATGTTTGTTCGCTCGTAACTTCGTCGTTTATGAACCGATTTTGATAATTCTTTTTTTGTTGGAAAGAAGACATTCCCAAGGTGGTTCCATGATAAGGATATCAGGGTCTGATGATGAAAGACCAAAGAAATCAAGGGGAACTTTCAAAAATCGTAGGGGCGATTAGTGCATTTCTTAGTATTTTCATTAAGTATTTAAAGCACTACAATTTGATAAAGGTCTGGAGTAGATCTGATGATGGAGCCGGAAGACAGTCGAAGGAACTCCTCAACAATTCACAGCAGCTACCTTGTGTTTGGGCTTGATTAATTTGTATTGATAAAAACTTTACACCTAGATGGGTTGTCACTGTCATAAGAGCTCTGATGATGAAGACAAAGGCCAGTTCCGGAAACTCCTCAACGGTTTGCAGTAGCTACTTTGTGTTTGGTTTTAATTCATTTATATTGATGAGAACTTTGCACCCATTGGGTTAAAATAATGGTCTGCAGTACCTAAATCTGATGATTAAGACCATAGGCAGTCGAGAGAATTCTTCAAAATTACGGGTAAAAATTAAAGTAAACAAAATTACGTCATTTCCCAACTATATTTACGTCAGCTTCCAGTCTGACCGGATGTAACTGAATACATAGTACCTACTTTTCACAACTAAAAAGGGTAAAATAAAAACTTTTTTTTTAAGAATATCGAACTCATCATCAGCCCCTACTCGTCCACTGCTGGTCATAGGCCTCCTTCATGGCACGCCAACAAGCTCGATCCTGAGTAGTTCTCCGCCAGCCACTACCAGCCACCTTTTTGATGTCGTCGCTCCATCTCGCCCAAGGGCGTCCCACGCTACGTTTGCCGAGACGTGGTCTCCACTCGAGAACTCGTTTACCCCAGCGGTTGTCGGTCCTGCGGCATATGTGACCAGCCCATTGCCACTTCAGCTTGCTAATCCTCTCAGCTATGTCGGTGACTCTGGTCCTCTGTCGGATCACCTCATTTCTGATGCGGTCCTTCAGAGAGACGCCCAACATAGCCCGCTCCATAGCTCGCTGAGGGACTTTAAACTTATGGACTAGTCTGACCGTTAGTGTCCACGTCTCGGCTCCGTAAGTTATGACGGGTAGGACGCACTGGTTGAAGATTTTTGTCTTCAAATGGGCGACGAAAATACCCGACGAAGTTTACCAAACGCTGCCCATCCCAGCTGGATCCTTCTATTTGCCTCCTTCTCGAAGTTGTTTTTCCCTAATTGATGCGTTGGGAGGAGTCAGCTAAGTTGGCCAGCATTTGTTCCAGCTCTTGCTGCGTTTCCGCCATGATGACGATATCGTCCGCAAATCGCAAGTGTGAGAAGTACTCGCCATTGATGTTAATGCCCCGACCCTGCCAATCCAGCGTCTTAAACATATCCTCGAGGGCATTTGAGAACAATTTGGGGGAAATAACGTCCCCTTGTCTCACTCCTCGCTTAAAAGGGATATGTCTAGTCTGCTGGTTCTGGACCTGGACGGACATTGTGACGGCGTCGTAGAGACACCTCATCACTTGGATATATCGCCAATCGACTTGGCATCGCTGCAAAGATTCATGAACAGACCAGGTCTCGATAGAGTCCTTCTCATAGTCCACAAATGCTAGATACAGGGGCTGATTATACTCTTCGGTCTTCTGTATAATCTGCCTCACTGTGTGTATGTGGTCTATGGTACTATATCCTCCTCGAAACCCGGCCTGCTCAGGCGGCTGGAATTCGTCGAATCTACGCGCTAGTCGGTGCGCGATCACTCTCGAAAACAGCTTGTAGATATGGCTCAAAAGCGAAATGGGTCTATAGTTCTTCAGTAAGGTTTTATCACCTTTCTTGAAAAAGAGAACCGCTACGCTTCTGTTCCATGCCTTAGGAGTTCTCCCCGAAAAGAGAGCAGAATTAAATATACGCTGAAGCTCTTTTAGCACAGGCGTACCTGCAGCTTTCAAGAGCTCCGAGATAATCCCGTCTTCTCCCGGGGCCTTCCCATTTTTAAGCTGTCCAAGAGCTACCACGATCTCGGCTAGGCTGATCTCAGGGAGGTCTTCGGTGTAGTGCCGTATGAGAGTGGCTCTGGAATCTTAGCTGGAAAGCTTCAGATCGAGCAATGGTTTGGTTCAGGTTGGGTCGGAGCGTGGACCTCATCAGACGGAGACGTTCAAGCTTCAAGTTGATATTCAGAGTGCCTCGAACTAATCGGTGATCACTTCCGGTTTAAAACCTGTTGATCACAGAGACATATCAAACTAAAAAGTTGAAAATAAATATAGTTTAAAAAACTAAAAAATCATGCTTTTAAAAAATATCAAACTAAAAAGTTTAAAAAAATTAAAAAAGCGTGTGGCGCTTTGTGCCATAATTTTTGTATATTAAGCGCCTCACGCTTTTTTTAAAATTATTTTTAAATTTTTAGTTTGATATTTTTTAAAAGCATGTTTTTTCAAGGGAAGACTGAGAATGTGTTGAGGTACACGATGTTTAATTTATTGTCGTATTGTCATCACCACATTGTATATATAATATAAAATTTTACATAATCATCATAGTAACAATACTAATGAATTTTGAAATAATCCTTTTTTCCCGGGAATTAATTCCAATTTCCCCGAAATTTGGTAATTTTTAAAAAAGTGACAACACCGGTATTATTATAAGCCAATAGTCATGGGAACACGTCACAGGTACCGCGTGCCCTGCCCCCCGCCGCCCGCGGAAGGGGTTGTTTACCGCACATATATTGAGTTACCTCTTTTTGCGAAATAATATTTATTTTTTTAGGGGCATTTCTTTTTCAAGTTTTGCCTGTCTTTGTGGGCATTAGTAGAATCAGTTATCGATACCTAACGATACCTTCACGGATCGGACAGGGTGTTCTTTACATATTGTATATTAGTAATTAATTGTTTTCTTCGAATTAAAATATATTTCAAGAAAACAAATGGCCTTTTGATTCCTATTTTTATATATTTATCTTTTGAGTTATAAAAATAATCTTTTCTCTTAGATCTTTTTTTAAGTAATAAAAATAATTAAGGCACATAATCTGCACATAAACTGTTTTGAACAAGAAATCGCGGCTTAATTGCCAACATACTATTACTAGCAATGGGTTTCATGTTAACCGTACACGGTTTATTGCGCTCTTTAGGCACAGGCCAGATAGAAGAGACGTCAGACTAGGACGCTTCGACCCTGGTCCAGGCCATGGGCCGAAGCGAGAATGCATGGCAGGCCGTTACCTCCTTCTGCGAAGCAGTAATGCTGGCAAAGAAGGAGGCGGAGCGCGTGAGGGAGCGGGAATCCCAGCGCCCTCACAGCTCGCGCCACTAGCCGCCGCAGGAGTCGCCCTGGTCAGGAGACAACATCGAACTCCCGGCCACCGTAGGGGCGGGTTTGGCGGGTGAGCAATGGGCAGCTCGCCGCCCGGTAAGGACCAGGCCCGAGTCGACGCGACGGCGCGTTGTATTTCACGCGCCTCAAAGAGATGTCAGCACATCGGGACGGGGTCCACGAAAACCGATGCTTCCTAGGTCAGGGTTGCGGCTTGTATAAAAAAGAAACCATGGCCGTAGCGCATAGGCAAGTGAAGAAACACGGGTGTGTTTTAGTCAGTAAAAATTTGACACGCCCTTCCGCTCCGCCCAGAGCGGGAGGGGTCATTTGATGATTTCCCATCCCAAAGAGACAAGGATGCGTCGCGGTCAGGGCCGAGACAACAGCATTGCGCCCGCGCCCCATCTCTTCTGTATTTTTTGCTCTGGCTACAATTTAAATACCTTCAAAGATATAGTGAATAGACTCTTAATTAACTAGCGCGCTTTACCATCAACGATTGCGCGACATCAGGCGGGATTGCGGTTAAGCAGTAGTTTTTTAATTATAAGAAAAAAAACGTTTCTTGGTTACCATACTACCTGTAGGCAATATTAGTATTTGCTCCGTGTAAGAATCGAACCTGTGACCCTCAACGCAGTAGTCGATCACTCAGCCACTACGCAAATTGTGTCGCTAATGTTATGGTCAGCTTTCAGTCTTAACGGTTGTTGCTGAATACAAGTATTTGACATGAATGCCTATCTGACAAGACTTTCATAACTCAGTTACTGGGGATTACGATATCCCTTGGTTAAACTGAACTGGTCATGTTGTCCGAGGCACGGAAGGGTCCAGGTATTTTAAAATACTCACCCATCCACAGACCGACCGCGGCAAGTATAGCTTAACGTGTTCTATTAAACCGTGTGACTGTTATACCCAGTAGAAATCGCGACGCCCCCGTCAGGGCGCGTGGTACAAAATATACCACGGCGTGACGTAATTAGCCCCTACTCCGTAACTTTAATACGCTATATCTCAGTAGTTTTTCATAATTTCGACAAAATAAGAAAATACGGGTCTTAATTTTTTTTATTATCTATAAGATGGACTAATTATTTTTTTGAGTTTCATACCTAGGATATATCCCTATTTGATCGGCCCACTAATACGGGCCCTTCTCTGGATGGGCAACAAGGGCCTGTAGCGTCTGTGTAACTGGTTGCAATGTGTTTTCTGTAGGCGCGTCACAGAACCCACTCACGGTCCTGCTTTCTTCACGGCACCTCGGCGGTCTGTCCCCACCAGGTGAGACCCCAGTTACCTAGAGGAAGCCCAGCGGAGGACGATGCACAGTGTTTTAAAAACCCAAAAAAAGTGACATCGTCTTTTTATTCCAGATTCGTATAGATTGATTTAAAAGAAATGCTAGAGTAAAATACCGAAGTTTCTAGTACATCTAGATGATGAGATATAAATTTTTGAAAATACGTAAATTTTTATCCGGATTATTAAAAAAAAAATCATAATAAATTACTAGTTCAAATTATCAGCAAGCTGATTAAATACATACATGAAGATTTTAAAGGCGCAAATTACAAAGTTATCAAAAAATATTTAGGTTCATTTAAATCGACGTTATAATTTATTTTAATACTTTCGATTTTATTTTTTAACTCGATTAATCCTGATTTTCGCTACTTAATTTTTTTACATAAAATTGCTTTATATGTGGCCTATACACACAAAAAAATCAAAGCCCGAATTCGTGGACTAACGAAGTTATGATTAATATTATGTTTATCCGGATCGAATCGAGGTTAGGGTTGTCAATTTTGTAAAATTATATTTCGGTTAGTTTTGTTTGTTTTGTTCATGAAAACGAAAAATGTTGAATTATTGTGATTTATAAATTCCAATTTAACTAATCTCCACTTATATTGTGAAAAATGAAAAATATTTTTGTAAAAATTATTTAGATACATCAATAAGTTTTCGGCATATAAAATATAAAAATTAGTGCCCGATGCAATTACTATAGTTCTGGCGCTTGATAACTAACGTCATAGTACAACGCTTGCTCAACTTCGAATTTTTAAATGTCTCTTGTATTTTTAAATTAAACAAATACTAGTGTGTAGCTACAATTACTAGAATAACGGATTGCGAGTAAGCAATTTTGCAAGTATTATTAGATTCTATAGTATGAATCAGCCAGTACACGTTTATGTATAATCCGTAAATGTGACAATTTCTGATGAAGGGATACGTGTGGTATGGGAAGAGGTCCACCCTCGATAGGCTTTTGCTAAAACCCCATATCATTACACGTAGCCTGGAGGAACGGGGGTGAGGCATCATGGAGCCGTCACAGACCCTTGATGCCACTTTGCCTCAGCAGCACCTGACCCATGCTGCTGAGGGATGTCCTTCTGAGCTCCGATCAGAGGACTTAATGCTAGGAGGGCATGAGGGCGCCAACCCTCATGTTGGTCCACGAGTGGCAAGTGAAGTTGTGGATAGTGCCACAGCCGACATCCTTCAACCTCCGGGGGTGATCGCTCCAGTGCTAGGAGAGGCGTCTGGTGAAGGAACTTCAGGTTCAAAAATATTATCGAGGTTGGATATTTTCCAGCTCATGAAAGGGAAAAGCTATTTATCTCTTTCAGAACGAGTGAATTTGGTTGTCAACACAATTGGGCCTGACTATCAAATTTCTCGTACTGAAGATGAATTAAAATCAACTCTTCCTAGTTTGTTGTCCAAATGTGAAACCAAATATAAAAAATGTAAGAACATGACAAATTTTTTGAAAAAACATGGCAAGTGGCTCAGTGAAACTTTCATTAGCGGCTACATTAGCGCTCCACCTGAACACATTGACGATCATAGTTTTAGGAAACTTAGCAAACGACAGCAAATCCGTAGTCGCCAAAGATTAGAGTCTACACTGCAATGTGAGCCTCTACAGAAAAGAATAAAAGCCTTTGTAAATACCTTGCACATTGGTGGAGAGCAAGTCTCACATCAAACATCAACGGTATTTACAAATGTGATTGAGTCGTGCTTACAATCGAATGACACTATCACGGAAATAGCTAACAAAATGTCAACAACTACAAAACCTTACACAGCAGAAGAAGCGCTAGCAATATTAATTGACAGAAACATGACTGTTGAGACATATAATTTTATTCACCTAGATTTGCAGCAGCGGGGTTTTCCGGCATACCCACCTTATTACAAAATTTTGAAAGCCAAACAAAACTATTACCCAGAATGCGTTCACATTACAGAACGAGAAGCGGTTGTTCCTTTACAATCACTTCTGCAGCACACTTTTGACCGCATTGTGCAATTGCAAGATGAAGTTTTCTCACAATACTGCAACAAAATAGGAACCAATATTTTAGACTGTGTCTTTGAAGGGGTTTGGGGTTTTGATGGTAGTTCGGGGCAAGCTTTGTACAAACAAGCTTTTGAGGATCAAGGTGAAAACGAAAGCAGTATTTTTGCTACAACTTTTGTACCCTTAAGAATTTACCATCAAAGCACCCAAAATGACAAGGTATTATTGTGGACAAATATTGCAGCTCAGTCTTACAGATCTTGCCGCCCATTGCGAATAATTTATAAAAAAGAATCTAAAGAACTGATTTTATCCGAAAAAGACAGAGTTAACCAAGAAATCGACCACCTTACTCCTTTCTATTATAAATTACCGAGTGGGCAGCAAATCAACGCTACCTGCAATTTATATTTAGCGGCAATTGACGGTAAAGTACTTAATACGATACTTGATACGCCATCGCAAATGCGTTGTCCATATTGTGCACTTACAGCAACACAATTTAATAACTTAGAAATTGTATTTTCGAAAACAGTGGACTCAGATACATTGACGCATGGTATCAATCCTCTACACGCCTGGATCCGAGTTTTGGAGTTTCTCCTCAAACTCGGGTACAAATGTGAAGTGAAAAAATGGCGTATCAAGCAATCTTCACAAGAAGGGCTTGCAGTACAGGAAAGAAAAAAACGTATCCAAAATGCTATACGTGATAAAATTGGTGTATTGGTAGATGTCGTTCTTCCTAATTCTGGAACCACTAATGATGGCAACACAAGTCGCACAGTTTTGGCAGATGAAAACCGAAAAACTTTTGCAGGTATTTTGGGATTAGAACTTTGGCTTCTTGATGGTTTATACATTATTTTAATCGTGATTTCTTGTGGAATTCCTGTAGATGCAGACAAATTTGGTGCATTCTGTAAAGACCTTGCCTACAAATATGTAAGTGTCTATGACTGGCATCCTATGACGGTTTCCATTCATAAAATTTTAATTCATGGGGATCTATTATTGACAAAACACCACTACCGATTGGTATGCTTTCAGAGCAACCCGCCGAATCACGGAACAAATATTGGCGATCTGATCGGGAGCACCACACACGAAAATTTGATCGTAAACAAACAATGTATGATTTGTTTCATAGAGCATTAGTGTCTTCCGATCCAATTATTGCTGCTCAAATGCAGCTCCAAAGAAGAAAACATTTAAAAAAACGTCCATTGCCTGCTGCTGCTTTGGCGTTACTTAAACCTACTCACAATGAGAAAGAATTTACTGATGATATAGACGACCACGAAATGTTGACTGTAGAAAATGATTAATGATTGATTGATTTATTTTTGGTTTTTGATGATTTTAATATTTAAAATATCTGCAATTAAAATTTAATGATTATATTAGTTATCTGTTTGATCAAAAGTTTCATCATTTAAATTCATCAAGTGTTGTTTATTATTATTCCTTAAAATATAAATTTTAGCAACTTCGTTTTGTTAAGTAAAATCAATATTAAAATTTTATTATGTAGCTGAATCCGTTATCTATACTAATATAATAAAGCCTGAAGAGTTCGTTTGTTTGGTTTAACGTGCTCATCTTGAGATGATGTGATGGACCTTATAGGTCCGATTTGACAAATTCTTTGTGAGATAGCCCATTTATTGAGGAAGGTTATAGGCTATATATAATATCACGCTACGACTAATAGAAGCGGGGCAGTAACCAAAGATGCGGGTGAAACCGCGGGGTACAGCTAGTTAATAATAAACCCGCAAGGGAGTTGCGATCCCACGGAACTGATGACAAGGAATAAGGTTCTGATACTCTGTCAACAAAGGCAAGAGCCTTTTTCCTTCACTGACAGAATATCAGTAAAATGCTGATAGGGATATTGACCGTACTTCCGGTAAAGTCATGATAGCCATATACACACTTCCTCAGAGTAATATAATATTTATTCCCACATCTTGCTAACTCACTATGTGTATATATTATTGAATATACGAGTGTATTTATTGATTATGTGAATTACATCCAGTTATCCAAAAACTGTATATCGTCCTATCACAGTCTTAGTACATCTTACGAGTAGCTACCTTAGTATTTACCCAATATACTTTATTTTCACACTTCGTAATACACCTGCGTCCACCGCGGTTTGTACTTGGAGACGTGTTAATGGAGCATACAGTCCAGGTATCTTCATTATATTTTCCTTTGTTCATATGTACTGTCCAAGTTTATTATAGACATGGCTAGTCTATATTAAACTTGGACAGTACATATGAATTTAAAAAGTCACATTTGTACTTGTTCGTTATGGAACCAGCAACCTCGTGCATGAAAAGTGGGCCTGAACCGCAGGACCATCACGACACAAACAGTTCGAATCAAATACAATATGTAAATATAATTTATTTCAGCGGAAATAATGTAAATCAACCATTTTTTTAAAGACTAACTATGGAGTTTCTTGCCGGTTCTTCTCCATAGGAAAACGATCAATTGGGAACCGTGCACTAGCTTCTGACGTATTGTAAGTGCCCATGTGGGCCTATGTGAAATAAAAAAAAATTGAATCAATTTATACCCGGTTTACATTGGTTGTAAGTGCCAACCCTAGCAATAAATTTCTAATGACTATAACTTTGTTAGTCCACGGATTCGGGCTTTGATTTTTGTTGTGTGTATAGGCCACATATAAAGCAATTTTATGTAGAAAAATTAAGTTGCGAAATTCAGGACTAATCGAGTTAAAAAATTAAATCGAAAATATAAAAAAAAATTATAACGTCGATTTAAATAAACCTAAATATTTTTTGATAACTTTGTAATTTGCGCCTTTAAAATTTTCATGTATGCATTTAATCAGCTTGCTAATAATTTTAACTAGTAATTTATTATTATTATTTTTTTAATAATCCGGATAAATATTTACGCATTTTCAAAAATTTATATCTCATCATCTAGATGTACTAGAAACTTCGGTATTTTACTCTAGCGTTTCTTTTAAATCAATCTATACGAATCTGGAATAAAAAGACGATGTCACTTTTTTTGGGTTTATAAAACACTGTGCGATGTGGCTGTTATAACTGATCCACAAGTTTATTTATACAACTTAAAATTTAATAAAAAAAGAGGGTAATCTAAAAAGTTATGTTGATACTTACGAATCCTTTTGAGCTAATTGTAATTTATTTATCTCGAAGGATATCCAAAAAAGGGTACACATATTACATAACACAAAAATAAATTTCCTAAAACATACATACATAATTTACATTGTTTGATATAAATAAAGGAAACAGTTTGCGATCATGTCATTGATTCGAAACTCAGCTATTGCTATTGCAACAATATTTTTATATGTATTTTTTATTTTGTTTTTTTCATTGCTATAAAGGCTTAATAATTTAAAAAAGAAACAAAACATTTGAATTTGATCCCATTCTGACTGATCAACCATTCGAAAGTCCTAAATCGCGCAATCAAAGTTTTCGCACGTCTTTGTATTAATAATGTAATGTTTTCTTCAACTAACGGGGTCGTCGCCTCGAAGTAAGCCAGTTTAGTCAAGCTGGTCTAAGTTGACTACATTCAGATGTACCTAAGAGGTATCCATAATCATGTGTATGCATCACCATAACTACAAAAATGGTGAATAAAGCAAACAGATGATGAGCTATGAGAAAATAAGTCTGAAAATAAGTCCGAATCGGGACGACTAGGCGAGTGCGGGATCTCGCCATCTTCGAGGAGGACGTCCATACCTTCCAGGTGACATCGACCCCCCCTTTTTTATTCATGAAAACACATTTTTAATGGGAAAGTAGTCTTTCTTCTTTTTTAACAAGTCTATTACGAATTCTGTGATCGCAACCAATCCAAAACGTTAAGTTTCGTGTCGCGCTAACCTTTTGACAGTTGGTTCCACCTGAAGTTTATCACAATTGGAACATAACCACTGTCAAATTAAGAAGTTGAATAAGAATATAAACAATATTAGGTTTATATACTATTGTCATAAATTAAATTTTAAAATTATTTTTAATTTTTTAGTTTGATATTCTTTAAAAGCATGTTTTTTTTTTAGTTTTTCAAACTATATTTTTTGAACTTTACTACGTTGCTTACTAACACTGTTGCTTACTATTCCGTGGTTGGGATGCATACACAGTATTGATTTCCACCTCGCTCAACTGCCGTCTTCCTTCCTATTCAATAAGATTTTTTAAGTGAATGAGCTTAATAAACCAGCGCGCTTTACCATCAACTATTGAATCACTGCTTACCATCAGGCGGGATTGCAGTCAAGCGCTAGTTTATAATTATATTAAAATATCGACCTCAAAAATAACTTTAGATCTCCTGAGTGTTAGCTTCTCCTAAAGTGTTTCTCAAAAATAAGTATGAATAACAATGTTACTACTTTAGTTGGTACCGAAAGTACTTAAAAATAATGTTTCTTTGAAATAAACATACGTTAATTATGTAAGGATACCCCACATTTGTGTAAAATAAGTTTTATTGACCATCACTCTGTTAATTATATGATGAAGGGGCTTTAGCTAAGAAATAAAACTAAATAATTACAAAACAAAGGAGAAACAAACTCAAAATGGATTTTCACCTCAGAGTTCTGCATCGCGCAATTAAAGTTTTCACACAAGATTCGATATATGTATATACCCAAACACTTCCCGAGTACCTCGGGGTCCTTTACCTCGAGGGTAGCCAGTGGTCACCAGACTGGGTTTACTTTTAAAGTTCTCTCAGTCAGGATGACTGAGAGAACTTTAAAAGTAACTGAACTGTGAAGAACTGACTGACCCATAGGGTTTAATGTACTGGTGACTTGATTAGAGACGTATGAGTCACACTCAGTAATCTCAATCACCCTGCCAAGCAGGATATCCTGCCAAGCAGGTTAAAAGCTATGAGGAGGATTACAAAATCAACAACAATGGTTAATTCGACCCCTCTTTTTTGTATTGTACTCATTGAGTTTTATTTGAGAAGAGAAGGCGACAGTTTCCAACCATGTCATGGATTCGAGCCTCGGCAACTGCGAAAATTTTTGAAATATATTTTATTCTTGTTTGTTTAAATTGATTTTTTTTTTTGTTGTTGTTTTTTTATTTATTTTTGTTTAATACAATATCTATCATGCGCCTCGCGGTTTCACCCGCGTATGTTTCGATATGTTTTTTTTTATATGCTCCGCTCCTATTGGTCGCAGAGTGTTATTCAGCAGGTGCAGTAGTTCTTCAGATTAGTGCGATCAAACAAACAAACTCTTCAGCTTTATATATTAAGTATAGATAAGGGCTAAATTAATAATAACAAGACAACGAAAAAGCAACATAACAGCGAATTTCGTCTCACTCTGTCTGATCAACAACTCAGAAGTCCTAAATCGTTCACTTAAAGTTTTTTCACAAATTCCAACAAAACCATAATAAGTACGTGTTTTATTTGTGAAAGTTACTACGGGGAGGTTTTAGGGGGTAATGCGATTTACCTATGTAAGAACTAATGTTACGTTTCATAAAAACTCCCTATTATGACAACCACATAATAGGGAGTTTTGATGAAACGTAAAAATAATTACGGGTCGTCAAAGAACTCCAAATCACAGCTAGGACTGGCTTTATGTGATTTTCGAGGCACGCAGGGGTCTTTGAATGTTAAGGTTACCAGTCCACTGACTGTCCGCGGCAAGAGTAGCTGCACTTAATCCATTAAACCATGCGCCTGTTATCAGTTAGCCATAAGTTTACCGATACACGATTATACACGACATTATTTATTGTTTATGTAGAACCTGAATACAGTTTGTTCAGAATAAGCAACTGAATCGATCCCAATCATTTTTACACCATGTTATATTTTTTCCCAAATACATTTAGAAATTGTTGCAGTGTGGTTACCGAGCGCGCACGGTCTATCATAGTACTCAGCGCTCGCGCAACAGTTGACGCCAGAAGTCAACGCAACGTTCGCCCGCCCGAACGGAGCGTGGCCCATATTTTTGTTGAGACAGCCAAGTAGGATAACAAGCTCATAACTTTGGGGTTTTTTCATGATATCTTTTTGAAATTTTGTACACATATTCTTTACTTAAAAATACTGGACACGTGTTTCGTGTTTCGCATAAACAATAATAATGTTGTATACTATAATGTATGTATAATATAATATAACTCCTTCTCTGTATGAGAGGAGACACGTGCCCAGCAGTGGGACAATAGAAGGTTGATGATGATGATGATGATACTATAATGAAAAAAGAAGGTAACCTGACAGAGTTTTGTTAGTAAGTAACCAACAAACCTTTGTTAGATTAACTTCTTCATGTCGCTTTATGAGCAAAGCTGACTCACACTTGGTAGGTTTTGTCTTTAATTAATAGCTGGTAGGTAATTGTAATGGAAATATTTCCTAAAACATTAATAATAATAACATGTGGAGTGTGAACTCGGCTGTCATTGTACCGATTGCCGTATCGGCCAATGGTTTGATAGCCAAGAGCCTCAACCAACATCTATTGAGGCTCTCGTAAGGCAGTTGGATCAAAGGCCTGATTCAAAAGGTAATACTCCTCGATACTACCAGCATCGTGAGAGGGTTCCTGTCTCTGGAGCCCTAACCACCGGTAGCTTGAACCCTGCTCCCGTCATCAGTGGAATACAATTTTTTTATATTTTTAAATGTATTTGTATGTATTTTTTAAATCAAAAATGTAACTAAATGAGAAAAAATAATAAAAATATTTATTCACAAAAAAGTAATTATACAGATTAGACATAGTTAGATAGTAAGTAGGTCATACATACAAATTACTTAATTAAATCTATATAACCAAAAATGATAAACCCTGCCTCTTAAACTAGGGGGAGACAGTGTTTGGTCAAACAGTTCATTATTTACGTTGCCTGATGATAAGGATACAGTTTCCAATCATGTCTTGGACTCGAGACTTGGCTACTGCCACAGAACAGATCAAAAACATCTATTACGTGGCTACTGCAATAATTTAAATTTTTTACAGATTCTTTCATTGAATTTTTCATAAAAATATTTTGTCTTTTATTGGCTGCTCGCTTAGCGTAGTGGTTAAGCTATTGACTGCTGCGCTGCATGTCGCGGGTTCGATCCCCGCACGGAAATAATATTTGTGTGACCTACATGTAGTTGTTCCGGGTCTGCTGGTTGTTTGTGTGTGTGAGTTTATATGTTTGTAAAACACACCCACGATACAGGAGAAACTCCTAGTGTGGGACAATGTTTTCTTTAAAAAAAATTAAAATACATGTTTGATATAATACTTTAAAGCCTTAATAATCACAAAGTAAAGAAAAAAATTTGGTATTTGATCTCACTCTGACTGATCACGAAACAAGCTTTAAGTATAAAGTTACTAGCTGTGCCCCGCGGTTTCACCCGCGTAAGCTTCGAACCGCAAGAGCTCAGTTGATATAAAAAAAAGCGCCTGTTAATATAATGGGAGCAATATGTACGTCCGCATTTGCTCCCGTTTTCGCAACATTTTTTGTTCCTGCTCTGTTCCTATTGGTCATAGCGGGATGTTTTTTAGCCTATGTCCTTTCTCAGGCTCTAGACTATCTGTGTACCAAATTTCATTGAAATGAAATGAAATCGTTTATTAAGCAAGTAGGATCACTGATCACTTTTACACGTCATGTTTATTTTTATTTTATTTTTTTAACTAGATGAAGCCGGCATTTCCTAACTGACTACCTCTGAGAAGAAATAGCCGAAACAAACTCAGGGATCATCGTCTTTTTTCAAGTCCAGACATTAAAAATGAAAATGGTTACAATAATTTACCTTACAATTACGCATATTGCTTAATAACAATGCTTAACAGAGCGAGCAGCTCAGTCCCAAGCTTTTTTGTCTTCTAAATAATCTGTGATTTTATAATACCCTTTTTTGCAAAGTTTGGCCTTTTAGGGTTCTTAAATCGTTTAATGGGTAAAATTACAATCGCACACAAACACAATCGGTTAGGTAGTTTTGGCGTGAAAGCCGGACAGACAGACACACAGAGATACTTTCGCATTTATAATATTAGTACTTATGGATTTTGGGGTAAACAAGTACCTATCTCAAAAACTTAAATTATCTCTCAGCGTTGGGCTCTGTATTTGCTTCGTAATGTGGGGTACCTTGAATACATTCTAGGATACCCGACACTCATGAAAATGAAATTTAATTTTTCATCCAGTTGTTAAATATATGGGAAAGGGGCTTGCGGCTAAGAAATTATTACAATTAAACACTTACTGATTCAAATATAAGGGAAAAACCAATTCAAATTGGTACTTCAACTTACTCAGACTGATCAATCATTTAAAATTAATTAGAATCCTGCATCGCGCAATTAAAGTTTTCGCACAACATTTCATATGTACCAAAACACTTCTCTGGTGCTTCGGGGGGTCAGTCGTCTCGGGGGAAGCCAGTAGGCGCCAAGCTGGACTAAATTGGCGTGCCTTCAGATGTAACTCACCAGGAGTTCATGTGAGTTAAATTACTAACGTGATGAGATTGATGTGGAATACTCACTAAGTTAAATCACGCTCAACCTACGAGTATGATCAACAATGCCCAATACTGTGGCTATCTCGACTACCTTTTTCGCATTTTACCAATTTTACCAACCAGTTATAAATTAAAATATAATACTTATTTTTATTTGTCTTATTTAGTTTGTAAATATTATATTTTGTGACCTTGAATTATATTTATATTATAAGTATATGTATATCTTTTTTTTTTATAAATTATAAACTAGCGCTTGACCGCAATCCCGCCTGATGGTAAGCAGTGACGCAATCGATGATGGTAAAGCGCACTACTTTATTAAGAGCCTACTCACTCTAGCCTTGAAGACAATCAAATTGTAGTTCGAAGGAAACACCGCCGCTGGCAAATTGTTCCAGTCCCTCGATGTACGCGGTATGAAAGAGGAGGCGAAACGCTTCGTCCGAATCGTAGTGGTGTTAACGACGTAAGGGTGGAAACTCGCCGTGCGACGGGTCGTCCGATGGTGGAACGGAGATGGGGAACTAATTCATGTAATTCCTTCGCATACTCACCAAAATTAATCCTATAGAACACCGAAAGGCTGGCTACTCTACGCCTGTGCTCTAGGCTTCGGAGACCGTTTTGAATTATATTATCTGGGTCGCCACTACTATCATATCACTTTATCATCGTTATATTATACCCACTTTTTTAAATGTTGCCTTACAAACTCGAATCGGATTTTGTCCTCACTCCGACTGACCAATCATTCAAAACGTATCAGAGACCTTCCTCACGCAATCTTTACCCACAACTTTGCATATACTTACATATACCCAAACACTTCTGAGTTCCGAGTACTTCGGGGGTCAGTCAACTCGAGGGCAACCAGTAATCGCTAAGCTGGGCTAAATTGGCGTTTACTCAGATGTATCGTACCCATAAGGGAGTTAAACTGAACCTATGAAATATGCACTGACTTAGTCCCTGCTGATCGCACTCTGACTGTTCAACCAAAACAGTCCCAGAGTGGAATCCAATTCCAAGTTTTAATTTTTTGTCCGTTATTTAAACTCGTGAGTCCCTACATCGCGCAATTAAAGTTTTCGCACAACATTGCATATTTACCTAGACACTTCTCCAATACTTCGGCGGTTAGTCGCCTCGTGGGTAGCCAGTAGGCGTCAAGCTGGACTAAATTGGCGTACATTCAGATGTAACTCACCCAAAGGGAGGGTTAATACTACGGGCTCAACTGATGTGATACTCACTAATGTTAAGAGTCACGCCTGCTGCAGAAGAGCAGAACACCACCATGAGGATGAAAAACAATGGCCATCTCGACCGCTTTTTTTCCTCTTTTTGAATAGAATACTTTTTTTTATAATACTAATTTCAGACCGGAGTCCATAAGGTTAGTAACAATTTTACTTAAGTTCTAGTGTTAGTAGGCTACAGACACAAATATACATAAAATTAAATTAAGACTTAGCGTGGAGCTGCATCCACCTCTGCCACATGGGAGAATCCCTCCTTTTCTTTTACCCTATGGAGTTATCATACTAATATTATAAATGGGAAAGTGAGTTTGTTTGTTCCGCTTTCACGCCGTAACTACTGAACCGATTGCTTTGAAACTTTGCAGACGTAAAGTTAGAAGTCCGGATGAAATAATAGGGTTTCTTAGGTAGGTAACTTTTTAGGGTACGCGAAACAATTTGATATTCCCGAGGGAAATTTAAAAAGCGCGATATAACCGAACTCCACGCAGGCGAAGCCGCGGGCGGAAAGCTAGTATTTTATTTATTTATTTATTTGGCTCAGGCAACAAAGGCCCATAATAATAATTATGGGCCTAATTTTATATATCGCTTCATCATTAACATTTACTTTTCATGTTTAACTTTTTTTTACATAAAACTTTGTCCCACTAGGAACTACTCCTGTGTCGTGAGTGTGTTTACAAACATTAATAAATATTCATGTTATAATATCATACGGAAACCACAAAAGGCAATAAACTTGATTCGGAATTTGTCTTAGCCAACATCTTATATGTTAGGCAAAATATTCACATATGTATACACCAAAAACACTGAGATCCATAATGTTAACACCCGAGATAAGGACAAACTTCGAGCCCCTTTTCACCGATTTCAAAAGGTTCATAACTCTTTTGTTGGGCTTGGTATAACTTTTTATAACAAGATACCCTCAGCTTTGCTAGACTTGCCTTACAATGCAGTTAAAGCACAAATCAAATCCAAGCTTTGTTCAAAGGCATATTATTCTGTAAATGACTATTTAAATGATAAGAATAGCTGGTCGCTCTGATTAACTCAGGACAATGTTTGTGTTCCTTCTACAGAATTAGCTTACTGACATATTATATGAGTTCGTAAAATTTGCATTTTACAATGCACAAATATGTGAGCTGGCACGCCCTTTATGCCAGGGGCTTTTATTTAGGTATGTAATAAGTTTTTTCTTTTTACATTTCCATTTTAATTTTGTTATTATATTATATTTTGTTATATTTTATATTTTTTTTTTTACTTTTCTGGTATTTTGGCGTGGCTAGCTGGCATAGTTATATATTTTTCCTCTTGTATTACTGTACCTACATAGTATTGTATAAACTATTGTGTTTTTTCTAACTGAACAGACAACTGTGCTGCTAGGGAGTTTCTTCCGCCACTTCTTCTTCCCAGCGAAAGCACTAGGAAGTGTCGATGGGTGGGTATTTTGGGGGACTGTCTTATGTAATATTGATGTTCCAAAAGTGCTGATTCTCAGCCTAGTTTGAATAAATGACTTTTGATTTGATTTGAAACCTCAAACTGTAACAATAATGCATACCTCAGTGCTCAGCATTCACTTATCAATTACTCATATTCTTCACGGCTATGCGGAAGGAGCGCGGCTATGAAATAATTTTACAAGACTTAATGATTACAAAATAAAAGAATAAACAAATCAAATCGGAAATTGAACTCACTCCGACTGATCACGTAACAGAGAACCCAAAACGTACCTCGCGTCCTACATCGCGCAATCAAAGTTGTCGCACAACATTGCAGATATACAAAAACACTCTTCGAGTACTTCGGGGGTCAGTCGCCTCGGGGGTAGCCAGTAGACGCCAAGCTGGGGTAAATTGGTGTCAATTCAGATGTATCTCACCCGTAATAGGGAGATACAGTTATATACGAGTTCATGTGTTCAATAGGTCTAATACCACCTATGAGGAGGATTACAAAAGAAATAGCTGTTACCTCGACCCCCTTTTTTCGTGATGTCGAAATATATTCTTTTTATTTTTAATTTTAATTTATCTGGATAGGAAATCATCAAATGACCTCTCCAGCTCTGGACGAAGCGGAAGTGTGTCAGAATTTTACTGACTAAAACCTACCTGTGTTTCTTAACTTGCCTCTCCGCCAGGGCCATGGTTTCTTTTTTAACCAACCCTCAACCCTGACTCAGGAAGCATCGGTCTTCGTGAACCTTTGAGGAGCACGTGAAACACAACGCGTCGTCGGCGGGCATGGTCCTTACCGGGTGGCGAGCTGCCCACTGCTCACCTGATGTTGTCTCCAGACCAGGGCGTCTCCTGCGGCGACAAGAGGCGTGTGGGCGCTGGGATTCGCGCTCTGCCTCCTCCTTTGCTCACTGCACACTGCATCACTGCTCCGCAGAAGGAAGTGACGGCCTGCCATGCACTCTCGCTCCGGACCATGGCCTGGACCAGCGCCGGACGCGAGCGATCGCCGCCATGAAGACACGGGGGTGCTCTTCCCAAGTCGGGCAGACCTCAACCGTATGCTCCACCGTGTCCTCAGGGCGACTCCCACAGCCGTGTGCGTGGTTTCACTTCATTAACATCTGCCTGACTTTTACCTACCTACGTTAAAATGAGATTCCAGTCTAAACGGATGCAGCTAAATTGCCTATCTGACCTCGACGACCCAGTTATTAACTAAGTAATACAATATTCCTTGATAACACTGGTTGTCAGAATTTAGGCTTCTGACGACCCGTAACGACTGTCAAAAATGTCCAAATGACATCTGGGACCAACAGCTTTCTTCGCTTTCTGAGATACCTGAGCCCTGAGACGTGACGTGACGTGTGACGTGGTTTTTTTCCAATTAATATCAGTATATACGTTCGTACGTTATTAATGTGCTGCTAGAAATATATTTTTGTATTTTTTTTAACTACCCCACAGGTAGTTACAAATAGTACTTACAAATAGGTATTTGTTCTGTGCGGGAATCCAACCCGCGACACAGCGCAGCAGTAAATCGCTCTGCCACTACCCAATTGTGTCGACAACTATGTATGTTGGGGAAGCTTCCAGTCATACCGAATGTCCCTGAATACTATGTATTATTCCATATGGAGCGATTGCCTCTATCCTTTTTTTTTTGACGCTGTGGTAATGCATTTCCGCACCGTACCCCGAAGGGCGTGTGTGGGACTCGCCCAACCGAAGCCGGGAATACCCACTAAACCCACAGCGGCACAACCACATCGCCTGAGTGGCGGGGTCATGGGAAATGGCAGAGCCTGTCTACCAATCCCCCGCCGGCGATTCCCGCCAAAAGGCGGGCCCACAATGGTCCCCCCATAAGGAGGGGCCGGACTGGGTACGTCTTCTAGTGCGAGAAGACGCAGCAGCCAAGGGTTTTTTAGCGAGGTGTCCTTCCTCTTAGCCCCACTCGTTTGCCCGGAGGCAAACGGGGCCCCCAGCTCCTCTCAATGAGGAGACCAGGTTGCCCGACGGTGACCCGGAGTTCGGGTCACGTCAGCCACCTGAAGTGGTGGCCGACCCGCCGCACATGAGACCGCCGAAGCGGGCCCCACTTCTGGTTTTGGTCCGCGCCGGTAAACCGGTAACCCCCATATCTGGGGACCGTTCCCCTATCCGCCAGCTAGGGACGCGTCCGATGGCAGGCTAGAAACTACGCACGGAGATTGCCTCTATCTGATCTGACCTCCACAACCCACTCACTGGAGATTACCATATCGCTTGATAATACTTAATAGGGTATTTGACTAAAAAAAAACTAATTACTCCGTCAGTCAGATTTCCAAAAAATACTAGACACGACTTTTTTCTTTTTTATAAACAAAAAATGAAGGCGACACAGCGCGTTGAAAACTCGTGTGACGTCACTGCACGCTACACTTTTTAGCGGCCAGTGACGTCACCAGCCACCAATCGATCTTTGATACCTTTTATATTTGTCAATTTTGATTGATTTGATAAAACAAAATATACGTATACAATATTTTTCTATAATCTACGGACTAAATAGAATAAATTTTTGTTTCCAGTCCACAGACCGACCGCGACAAGAATAACTTAACCTGGTCGATTAAACCGTGTCATCATCATCATCATCATCATCAACCTTTTATAGTCCCACTGCTGGGCACAGGTCTACTCTCATACAGAGTAGGATTGAGCGTAATCACCACGCTTGCTCAATGCGGGTTGGCGATTTCAGACTTAAAGTCCAGGTTTCCTCAAGATGTTTTCCTTCACCTTGTAATCAGTCATTGGTGTCCAAGATATACTTAGAAAGTACATACAACTTTGGAAAAGTTACATTGGTACTTGCCTGACCTGGAATCGAACCCGCACACTCCTACTTGAAAGGCTGGTGTTTTAACCACTAGGCCATTACGACATTAAACCGTGTGGCTGTTATTATTAAGCCACAAGTTCGTTTGCACCAGATTCAGTTTAATTTAAAAAAAAAAGAAAGAAAAGTACAGACGACAGCAGGTCAAGCTACCCAATACTGTCAAATATTCCCAATCAACCTTGAACCTTAATGCTTTAGAGATAAAGTTGAAAATCTAATAAAAACATCTGACAGATTGTAGTAGCTTGATGTGCAGTCGTCTATACGTAATCTAAAATAGTTTTGTTAGTACTTATGAAACCTTTGTGAGAGAGGCTGAATCATACTTGACAGGTATATATTAGTATTTATACAATATGTAAAGAAAACCCTCCGTTCCGTGAAGGTATTGTTAGGTACCTATCGATAACTGATTCTACTAATGCCTACAAAGCCGGGCTACCCTTGAAAAAAAAATCCCCCTAAAAAAATAAATATTATTTCGCAAAAAGAGGTAACTTAAAACATGTGCAGTATGCCATACAGGCGCGGGCGAAGAGGGGCTGGGCACGCGGCACGCAGCCGCATCGCTATTCGCTCAGAATTATACCGTCAAAAATAATGTTGTCACTTTTTAAAAATTACCTAATTTTAGGGGAAGTTGGAATTAATTCGCAGGAAAAAGAGGTTATTTCAAAATTCACTAGTATTGTTACTATGATGATTATGTAAAATTTCATATTTTATTTGATCATGTGTTTATCTAACCTTTATTATCCTTAAGGGTCGGACAGGGTTTTCTTAACATATTGTATTTGAAATATTAGCTGTTGCCCGCGACTCCGTCCGCGTGAGCTTCAGTTTATAAGCGCCTGTTAAAATAATGGGAGCAATATATACATCCGCGTTCGCTCCCATTTTCGCAACATTTTTTGTTACTGCTCTGCTCCTATTGGTCATAGTGGGATGTTATATAGCCTATATCCTTTCTCAGGCTCTAGACTATCTGTGTACCAAATTTCATTACAATCGGTTCAGTAGTTTTGGCGTGAAAGCCGGACAGACAGACAGACAGACAGAGACACTTTCGCATTTATAATATTAGTATGGATTTCCTAAAACATAAATCATTTACATTGTTGGATGAAAAGGAGACAGTTTTCAAACGTCATCGATTCGAAACTCAGCTACTGCACCAGTTTTTTTTTTATTTTTTATTTTGTTATTTTCATTGAATTAATAAAAATATGGTTGATACATCTACTATAGCGGTTTAATAATAAAAAATAACGAAAAACGAACAAAACATTTGAATTTGATACCATTCTTACTGGTCAACCATTCGAAAGTCCTAAATCGCGCAATCAAAGTTTTCGCACGTCTTTGTATTGGTAATTTATTGTTTTTTAGAAAAGGCAAGGGTCAGTCACCTCGAAGGAAACCAGTTTGAATCAAGCTGGTCCTGGACCCAAGTGCCTGGTGGTTTGGACTTCGAGGAGGATGTAATTCAATTCAAACCTTATTGGATTATCGCGACCCTCAACTTTTTATTAGAAAATAAAATATTTTTAATAGGATGTAAATATAGTATAAAAAACAAAAAAAGCGTGAGGCGCTTTGTGCCATAATTGTTGTATATTAAGCGCCTCACGCTTTTTTTAAAACTATTTATAACTTTTAGTTTGATATTTTTTAAAAGCATGTTTTTTTAGTTTTTATGTATTTATTTTCAACTTTTTAGTTCGATATTCTTTTTTTTTTTTAAACGAACGAACGAACGTATTGAAAACAGTGGGACATGGAACAGCAATGAGCCGCTCACTCGTAGTCCAAAGAGTTAGAGACGGACAAACAAGCAAACAAGCAAGCAAGCAAATATACAAGTGAAACTAGTAGTATTTTAAATCGTTTTTGATACTTATAGGCAACTTTCTTGAGTTATGAGTAATCTCATAATAGGGATGTATCCAAGATATGAAAATCAAAAAAATAATTGGTCCTTCTTATAGATAATAAAAAAACATAAGACCCGTATTTTTTATTTTGTCGAAATTACCAATAACTACTGAGATACAGCGTATTAAAGTTACGGAGTGGGGCGAATTACATCACGCCGTGGTATATTATGTACTACGGCGTGACGTCATGCGACATTTCAAATCAATATATCTTCCTAAGTATTTGAATGAAAGAAAAAAGAAAAAATACGTGTTTAATATTTTTTATAAATCTATCTGATAGACATTAAATTATTTTTTAGGATACAACCCAATTACCGGCTTTTCAGTTTCCTTTTATATTCCTGCCATCTCACTGCCATAAATCTGTATCAATCTACGATAGGTTTTAATGAATATTGTTTTGAACAAGATACATTACATTTTTTAATTAGGTAGGTAGGTACCTTCTTTGTTTCCCTGCCGGGGTAGGTACCGCAGAATTGGGAGGACCCAGTACCCCGGAAAGGTAGATGACGAACGCTTCTAGGTGATTTTTGCCGGTAAGAGTCCGGCAAACCCCACCGCGTCCCCGAGCGGAGGATAGTCCATGAGGATATTTCCGCCTTCGGAGAAAAAAAGAGTACCCTCTTTGTTTAAACCTAGCTGACCGATACAAATGGTTTTAATTTGACACATTGATAAAATTTAATATTTCATCAATGATTTGACAATACAACATTCGTTGTTAACACATTAGAGAAGTGCGTAGTATCAAATGACGCTCTGAAGCCTAATCAAAGAGTAGAATAATAATTGAGCCTAATAAGATATTTGACTAAAAAAAAACTAATTAGTCCGTCAGACAGTTTTCCAAAAAGTACTAGACACTTTTTGGAAACACTTTTTTTCATATAAACAAAAAATGAAGACGACACAGCGCGTTGAAAACCCGTGTGACGTCACTGCACGCTACACTTTTTAGCGACCAGTGACGTCACCAGCCACCACTCCTGATCTTTGATGCCTTTTATATTTGTAAATTTTTATTGATTTGATAAAACAAAATATACGTATCCAATATTTTTCTATAATCTGAATGACGGACTAAATAGAATCATTTTTTTTTTACCCAGGAAACATCCCTACTCTTCTATTGTCAATGGGTGGGCGTTTTGGGAGACTGTCTTATGTAATATTGACCTTCAAATAGTGCTGATTCTCAGTCTAATTTGAATAATTATGACTTCTGATTTTTATTTAAAAATGAAACCTGTTGCTGCTGATAGGAACATCTCTAGGAAACCTGGACTTAACCCCCCTTATTCATAAACGCTGCTTAAAGTTAACTAGTGATAAACAAACTCTTCAGCTTTACATATTAGTATAGAAGAGAAGGCGACAGTTTCCAATCATGTCATGGATTCAAGACTCTGCTACAACAATTTGTTTTTTATATTTTTTATTACTTATATAATAAAAGCGTATACTTATTACAATGCTACAAAGGCTTAGTAATAACAAATTCAATCTTATGAAACAACCTACATATTATGTTAGGGTAGTGAGGTAAATCAAACTAAAAACAACTTTAATTTTTGTTGGTTTCGCATTTTTCCAAAGAGATTTTAAGGTATTTTAATGGCTTTGCAATTTTCGTTATTTGGGGAGCATCAGTGTTTATATTCAGCGGTGAACAGACTTGAAAGTACTTCTAATAATCATACAGCATTATAACCAAACTATAAGATCCCACTGCTGGGCCATGGACCACGTGGACCCCGTGCAAGTAAATGTCTCATGTCTTCAAGTTTTTGGTTCTAAGACATGCTGGTTTCTTTATAAGGTTTTTCTTCGCCGATTTGGGAGCAGTGATGATCAAATAATTTATTCGAAATAAAGCTTCAGACTTCGAATCTAGGACCTACAGCATGTAAGTCGCGTTGCTACTAGGCCACTAGTCTCAAAGTGGAAATAACATCACGGATGAACAAATCGGCAACACAGGGTTCCGTTTTGCCATCAGAACCTCGAATATCCTTTATTTTTGTAGCCTCTAATTTATTCAAAATCAACCTTCCTCCAGCTATCCCGCGGTGGTACTCCAATGAACAAAGTGACAACTACCGTGAAGACATACACTTATGAGGTGCCGGCTGACCAGGACCCGGCCACAGTGCCGATACCAGTCCACGCAGAACATCAGCATACCTACGCCAGCTCCGAACACAACCGGACCACGTAAGTATTTTTAGGTAATCTTGGTGAAGGTCATAAGACCAAACTTGCGAAAAACAGCAAGTAGGCTTGGGCGTAGTCACACTGGGGCAAGCTGCGGCGTTTGCCCCACCCTGGCTCTGATCTATAAGGTGCCTAATTAAACAAAAAAAAATGAAAAAATCCGGTAGGCGGGATAGGTTGACTGCTGCCCCACCCTGACCCCAACGCTGGCTACGCCCATGCAAGTAGGTACCAAAAACAACAGTTAGGGAGTTTCTTGTTACATTATGGCGAGTTTTGGTAATGTTTGTCAAATGACCAAACATGTCGAAACCCGAAACACGTGTCTAGAATTTTTATATAAGGAATATGTAGAAAATTTCAAAAAGATATCATGAAATACCACAAAGTTATGGGCTTGTTATCTTACCTGGCTGTCTCAACAAAAATATGATCAACGCTCCGCTCAGGCGGGCTAGCGGTCCGTTGACCTGTGTCGTCAGCTGTTGCGCGGGCATGCGACGCGCCAAGTACTACCTATAATCTACCGTAAACTGAACTTGTGCGCTCAGTAACCACACAACAATTTCTAAATGTATTTGGGAAAAAATATAAAAATGATTGGAATCGATTCAGTTGCTTGTTATGAACAAACTATATTCAGGTTCCGTATAAAGATAATATAACGTTATATAGTCTCAAACTATGTAAATATCTCATTGAAGAGTGATTCCAATCATTTCCACTAGATTGACCTGGTTTTCGTTTTGGAACTCACAAAAATTGTACAATTCCAGCACTACGGCCGGTTCACCAGCTCTCGCGCCACTAGTGGCGTCTCCTGGCCCAGGAGGCTGCCAGTACTGCTCACACTGCAACACTTCCACCCGGGAGTACCGCACTGTCACTACCAGCGATGGTAAGAGTTTTAAAAATATCCTTCTTCTTCTTCAGACTATAGAGGCCCACTGCTGGACAAAGGACTCCCCCGAGGTTTTCATTACATTTGCGGGTTTGCCATAATCCCCCGTTTGGTAGGCGGGTTGGGAATCGCAGTAGTTTGATATTCCACAGGAGAAGCGCTGCTGCCCGCTTCCCTGGTGAGAGTTCCCTTAGTCGCCTCTTACGACACCCACGGGAGGATATGGGATGGTACTATTCTAAGCCCGGTACCACCCGAGTCCTATAAATATCCGTTGTGGGCACGAGCAGGTCAAGTTACTCAAAATTCTCAAATATTCCCCATCAACCTTGAACCTTAAAGCTTCAGCAATAAAGTTGGAAATCTATTAGGCCGCTGCCTCGAATCTTGCGGGCAGCGAGGCGGCGGCGGCAGCGGCGCGGGAGCCGAGCGGGCATCGAAGATCCGTTCTCGAAACTAGCGGGCGAATCGCGCGTCACTATAGTCGCGTAGTGTTGTGTTCACGATTGTGTCGACGAGATATTTGTTTTTATTCGCGAAAGAAATGTCTGAACAATGGCGGCAACATCTTTTTGATTCAAATTTATTCCTAACGCTCGATCACTGCTCGCTGCCCGCAAGATTCTAGGCAGCGAGCAGTGATCGAGCCTTGAAGAATTTTGACAGACTGTAGTAGCTGGATTTACCTCAAAATTGTGCCTTGAAGTGGGACACCTTTCTCTCTCTAATTAGATTATTAATATTAATTGAATATTAATATTGTTACGAATGGACCTTATGTCGATGGCATAAGGTTCAATATCGCGTGACATGCAGTTTGTCACTTTTGAGCCCTATTTTTCCTAGATCTAGACATTTTCTAGGTACAATAATAAAACGCATTGCTAGACTTAGGACGGCCTATCGAATGGTACAGGTCTCAACAGTTTTGTCAACAAAGTGTCGACATCGAAATTTCTAGAAACCCGTTTCCGGGAATTACCGTAGGTACTTCCGAGTGACCTCGAAGTTATGTGCTATTATTATTACGTCTAGACGAATCTGGAATGTTCGATCAGCTGGGCTATATAAGGCGCCGCGACGCCGGCACACAGTCAGTCTACACTCGACTAGCGATACGAAAACAGCGACAGTTAAGAAGCGATCTTTGAGAATACCTACTGCGACAACTGTAACGGGAACTGTGAGTACTACGTGGAGTAACATCTGTACTGTTATTGTGTGATTACGACACGGACTTCGTGAGCATAAGGGAAGACTTCGGTGCAACGTCAGCGACATTCTACTTGTCATTGCCTACAATCGACTGTACCTTCGTTGCCAATAAACTTCGTAACCCTTAACCGGCGTTTAAGTACCCCTAGCCCGTAACAATTGGTGTCAGAAGCGGCATGCCGGTCACGCCAAGGGAAGACGATAGAGTACGCACGCGACGACAAGCAGCGATGGATTTGGCGCGTCAAGAGGAAGAATCGATTGGTGTCCCTGCACCCGGAGTAGATGCGGCCGTCGTAACACCGACGAATGTGAGTACGCCTATTACCACCACTATTCCCGGAGGCAGCGGATCCGATTTTTCAGCGTTACTAGCTCACTTGACGGCGCAAATAAAGCTGAGTATAGCAGAATCCCAAGCAGAAACCCAGGCTCAAATAAAACAATCCCAGGCAGAAACCCAGGCACAAATCATTAAAAGCGTAGCAGAATCCCAGGCAAAATCCCAGCAATTAGTATTAGAACTTAATGAAAAGTGGGAAACAACCAAAGAAGAGGTCAACGAGCTTAAAATAAAAACAGCACAACAAGATGCCCGCATGGACCAGCAAGAAGCTCGTATGGAGAAATTAAATAGTACCATCATGGAGTTTGGGAAGGAAGTAGAATTTTTGCACGAGAAGGTACAAAAAGGAGTTATTAAAGGTGTCGTTCCGGTACCCAGTGCTTTGCCGACCTTCAAGGTACCTCATTTTGATGGAACAACGTCATGGGTGGCCTTCCGTCTACAGTTTGAAAAAGTCGCAAAAGGCAACAATTGGGACGACGATCAAGCTGTAACCGCCCTTACGCTTGCTCTGCGTGGTGAGGCGGTCCAAATCCTCGAAAATATTTCCGGCGGCTGCAATACCCTAGCCTGTCTGTTAGAAGCGTTGGAGTCTAGATATGGAGAGAAACACCTGGAACATGTTTACAGGGCTCAACTCCGCGACCGCACACAGAAAAGCAGTGAGGGTTTGCAACAATGGGCATCGGAAATAGAACGTATTGTTCGGAGGGCGTATGATTCAACGCCGGGAGTAATTGATGCTACTACGGTGCAAGCTTTCACTGATGGAATTCGAGATGCGGAAGTCAGGGCTGCGGTTCGTCTGGGGCACCATCAGACTCTGAAGGCAGCCTTGACACACGCTCTGGAGGTGGAAGCAGTACGCCAAGATGGCCGACCACACCACCGTATTCGTGAGGTAATCGCACAAATGAAACCCCGACAAGGGCCAACATGCTATGAGTGCGGTGAAAAAGGGCATATTCGGATCAATTGTCCCAGGAAGGCTAAGGGAAGAAGCACTTCTGGGACACAGGTGGAAGCCGAGGATTTAAACTAGGAACAGCCAGGGCTATGGGGGCGAGTACTGGCTGGTCGACATGTAGCCCCCATTATAACAGTATCACAAGTGGGTGACGGAAACAGTCTCATTATAGAAGGAGAACTGAATGGTAAATCCTGCAGTTTCACATTGGATACTGGTGCATCAAGAACCATTGCACGACCGGAGCTATTTCCTCGTACCATAGTATGGAAAAGAGGATCTTCACAATGCCGATTACAAACCGCCACTGGCCAACCAGTACTCGTCCTTGGTGAAACGAATGTGACTTTGAAAATGGGTGATAAGATATTCACGCACCCTGTTTTAGTAGCGAATATTACAGATGATTGCATAATAGGACTGGACTTTTTGAAGAAACAGCAGTGCGTCCTTAATGTAGCAAAAGGAGTATTGAGTTTTCCAGAACAAGAAGTATTTCTTCAAGGTGGAAAACAGGGGCCAGTGTACTGTTTAAGGAGAACGGTATTACCACCAAGATCAGAAACCTTAGTAGATATTAGATTATCACCAACAGGATGCCGTAAACGTTGCATTATAATAGAAGATTCTGGAGATCACCCAGACTGGATAACAGCAAGGACACTGATGATGATTTCCGATAAACCAAAAGTACGCATTATCAACGTTAGTAACAAAGAAATCATTCTTGAAAAAAATTGCATCGTGGGTGTGTGCGATCATGTAGCATCTTTGAGAAAAACAGAGGCACACGAAAAGGAACGTGATAAGAAGTGGCAGGAACATATATCGACACTACTCGAAAATTGTAAGGGCAATTTAAACAAGTTCGAAAGTCACAAAGTTAAGCAACTGTTACATAACTTCCATGACATCTTCTCGAAGACCGACAGTGACGTGGGAAGGACCGGGCTCGTTAAACACCATATAGATACGGGTGATACACAGCCGATAAGACAGAGACCACGTCGTATCCCCTTTGCAAGAGAAGCGGAAGTCACGGAAATGTTAAGAGATATGGAGAAAAACCGGATTATAGAAGCATCCACCAGCCCTTGGTCATCTCCAGTAGTCCTAGTCAAGAAAAGGGATGGCAGCACAAGGTTTTGCGTTGACTACAGGATGTTGAATGATGCCACGAAAAAGGATAGTTATCCTCTGCCACGTATAGATGACACTTTGGACTTGCTAAGTGGCATGAAATGGTTCTCCACAGTTGACCTCAAAAGTGGATACTGGCAGGTGGAAATCTGTCAGCAGGATAAGGAAAAGACCGCTTTCACCACTGGTCCTGGGAACGGTCTCTGGCAATTCAATGTCATGCCTTTTGAACTGTGCAACGCTCCAGCTACATTCGAGCGCCTAATGGAGCGCATTTTGGTGGGGTTGCTTGGTGATGCATGCCTGGTCTATTTGGATGACATAATCATTATGGGACGAAACTTCGCAGAACACCTACGCAATTTAGAGAAAGTGTTCCAGAAACTGCGTGAAGCAAATTTAAAACTCAGTCCTAGTAAGTGTACACTATTCCAGAAAGAAGTTGGATACTTGGGACACATTATTTCGGCGCAAGGAATTCGAACAGACCCTGAAAAAATAATAGCCGTGTCGAAGTGGCCTACCCCTCGTAATAAAACCGAGGTACGCTCTTTCTTGGGTCTGTGTGCATATTACCGTCGGTTTGTGAAGAACTTCTCCGAGTTAGCGAAACCGTTGCATCGTTTAACAGAAGAAAAGTGTCAATTTGAATGGAACTCTGACTGCGAACAGGCATTTGCTCTACTGAAAACTCACTTGTGTGAGGCTCCTGTACTAGGTTACCCTAGTAGGAAAGGCCGATTTTTGGTAGACACAGATGCCAGCAATGTGGGTATTGGAGGAGTTCTCTCTCAAACACAAGGAGATAGGCAGGTCGTTATCGCATATTTCAGCAAATGCCTTTCCAAGCCAGAAATAAATTATTGTGTTACCCGCCGAGAACTTCTAGCCGTTGTTAAGACCTTACAACACTTCAAGAAATATTTGATTGGGAGGCAGTTTACACTTCGTACCGATCACGCTGCCTTACAGTGGCTCCTCCAGTTCAAAGACCCAGAAGGACAAGTAGCAAGGTGGATAGAACAGCTGCAAGAATTTGACTTTGTCACTGAACATCGAAAAGGCAAGTCACACAATAATGCTGATGCTTTGTCTAGACGACCTTGCGAAGAATCTTGCTGACATTGTGCCAAACAGGAAAAGAAAGAGAACGTAAGGATTATCCAGGTGAACGCTTTGGATGAAGACTGGGATAATCAATCATTGGAAGACGCACAAAAGGAAGATAGCGACTTGAAGACAGTAATCGAATGGAAGAAACGTGGCCAAAGGCCCACTTGGAGTGAAATATCAGCGCTTAGCCCAACAGTAAAAAGTTACTGGGCTCAATGGGACAGCCTGATAATGGAGTTCTCAAGAGGAAATGGGAATCACCCAGTGGTCAGGAGGTCACCTTACAGATAGTTGTTCCCGGTGATAAAGTCGCGTCAGTGCTACGACAGGTGCACGACGGAGTATCCGGAGGACATCTAGGAGTAAAGAAAACCCTGGAGAAGGTGAGAAAAAGATTCTATTGGGTGCATTGCCGCGAAGACGTAGAGGACTGGTGTAGAAAATGTGTAGCCTGCTCCTCAGTAAAGCGACCGCAAACGAGGGCCAGAGGTCGGCTGAAAGTGTACAATGTTGGTGCACCATGGGAAAGAGTTGCTGTCGATATAGCTGGGCCATTCCCTGTTACTGAAGAAGGGAATAGGTATATCATCGTCATGCAAGACTATTTCAGCAAATGGCCAGAAGCTTTTGCAGTGCCTAACCAGGAAGCTCATACAGTCGCCAAAAAGCTAGTTCACGAGGTGTTCTGTCGATTTGGCGTTCCTTTGGAGTTACACTCTGACCAGGGTAGAAACTTCGAGTCTTCACTATTTCAAGAGGTTTGCCAACTACTCGGGATACATAAGACTCGTACAACACCGTATCACCCACAGTCAGATGGAATGGTCGAAAGATTCAACCAGACGCTAGAGAATCATTTGGCCAAAGTAGTAGAAGAACACCAGAGGGATTGGGACCAATACATTCCCCTCTTCTTAATGTCATACCGCTCTGCAACACATGATAGCACAAATTGCACACCGGCGAAAGTCAACTTCGGCCGAGAAATTAGACTACCCATAGATGCACTAACCGGAACACCTCCCGACACTCCTATTCTAGCCGTCGACTATGTGGCCGACCTGCGGCGTAAATTAGATGGAATACATGAGCTAGTGAGAGAGAATGGTCTGAAAACCAGTGAGAAAATGAAAATCCGATACGACCGCAAAGCTAACGTGCCCGGATTTGAAGAGGGAAATTTGGTATGGTTACATAATCCCATAAGGAGAAAAGGAAAGAGTCCAAAGTTCCAAGCCAAATGGGAGGGTCCGTACACGATAATAACCAGAATAAACGATGTCACCTACCGGATTAAGAAAGGACCTAGAGGGAAGCTGAAGGTCGTACACGTAGACCGCCTAGCTCGCTATTATGGATCAAATCATGCTCGGGACGAGCATGACTAAGAAGGGGGCAATGTTACGAATGGACCTTATGTCGATGGC
>JADWQK010000912.1:0-10168 GCA_017933935.1 Sesamia nonagrioides
CAACATTACTACAACATTAATACTAAAAGAAAAAGATACGGATTCTGTAATGAACATAAATGAAACTGTAGCGGTATTTACAAACCACCACATGCGCACAACGCGTCATACTGACGTCACCCGAATTCTACATCTCGCAATCAAAGTTTACCGTGTAATTGGCACACACACAACTTCGCAAAAGCAAGTGCCCGCCAGACATTACAACCGCCTGGTCGGAGGATCCTCCTCCGACCAGGCGGAGGAGGCCGATCCTCCGCGGCGGCGGAACTTTACTCTCAATTCCTCATGCCTCCATAAAATGATGTTTGCTCCTGTATACATATAACTTTTGGATGTCAATTTCTGTCTGATATTTTAAAATTACCAGACCGATGATCTAGTGAAGGCCAGGAAGGCTCATGTCTAACAACTGATATCTTTTAGCTAATATATGATGCTTAAGATGATTTTATTTTATTTTATGAGCAGTGTTAGCCTAGTAATATCGACAGTGATTTACAAGTTGTAGGTCGTAGGTTCGAACTCCATCTGGCGCTTTATTTTGTGTAAATTATTTTCATCACCACTACTCTGTAATTTTGTGTAAATTATTTATCACCACTACTCTATATTTTGTGTAAATTATTTCATCACCACTACTCTGTAATTTGTGTAAAATTATTTCATCCCCACCACTACTCTGTAATTTTGTGTGAGTATTTCATACTACTCTGTAATTTGTGTAAATTATTTCATCACCACTGCTCTCAAAACTGCGAACGAAAACATCGCGAGGAAACCGGCATGTCCTAGAGCTAAAAAAAAATTCGAAGACATGGGACATCTACCAATCTGCACTGTGCCGGCGCGGTGGATTTTGGCCCACTCCCTTTCATCGATATTACATACCAAGACCCCTTCGTGTCTCGGCAATCACGTTAAGCCGTTGGTCCCGGCTGTGATTCCCACATCCTAGACAGTCGGTATATACAGGTCATCAAAAGTCCGAAAGCCTGACGACCAGTCTTACCAAGAGGTATCGTATTACCCAGTAACTGAGCCGTGTTCCATGTAAAATACTGATATTCAGCTGAATCTGGTTAGACTGGACGCCGACCCTAATGTAGTTGTTAAAATAATCATCATCATCATCATTTCAGCCGAAAGATGTCCACTACTGGACATTAGCCTCCCCAAGGATCTCCACTATGACCGGTCCTTCGCCTCCCGCAACCAGCGGGTTCCAGCGTCCTTCACCAGGTCGTCGGTCCACCTTGTCGGGGGCCTACCCACGCTGCGTCTTCCGGTTAAAATAATAATAATTACAAACAAGATCTTGACCGCAAACCCGCCAGATGGTAATCAGTGATGCAATCGTTGATGAGTAAACTTCTGGTTTATTAAACCTGCCTTGATGTCGCACCGAAAGTCTTTGAATACAAAGACTTCGGTGCGATGCGATACAGCTACGTTCTATTTGTCATTGCCTACTATCGACTGTACCTTCGTTGTCAGTAAGCTTCGCAGCTTCCTTAACAAGGATTTTAGTACTCACAGCCGGTAATAATTCTACAATTTAAAATTTATTTAAGGCTAAGTGAATAAACTATGAGGTACATGTATTTCTACCTTCACCAACAAGAGTCTTCAGTAAATAATATTCGCTTGTCATTATTATGCGCATACTATTGTCCTTCGCAAACCACAGAGTAAATGATACAGTACCACTAGTATTGAACTATATAAACTTGCTCCACAGCGTGTCGTGTTACGCACACTTATGGAGAGTATATGGCGTATTGTACCACTTCTAGTTCTGGACTTCTGAGTCGTAGGGCTGCCACGACGACGATTATAAGCAAGTCGCTCTAGACAAGTCTCAATGTAACTTTTCTAAGTTATATGTACTTTCTAAGTATGTCTTGGACGCATGACTGATTACAAAGTGAGAAAACGTCTGACTTTCAGTGCGAAATCCGCCAGCCCGCATTGAAGCTCGTGGTGATTGCTCAATCCTTCTCTGTATGAGAGGAGACCTGTGCCCAGCAGTAGGACGATAAAAAAATTGATGATGATGACTACTAGCTGCACCACGCAGTTTCACTCGCATAAGTTTTAATGATGAGGGAATTTCGGGATAAAAACTATACTATGTGTTATTTTTGGTTTTATACCATGTGAGCCAGGGCCCCAGACGCGGTCGAAAGAGCGGTGCGTTGACCATATTTTTGTTGGGACAATCAGCTAAGATAACAAGCTCATATCTTTGTGGTTTTTCATGACATCTTTTTAAAATTTTTGACATAGATTCTTATTATTTATGAAGTCGTGGTGGCCTAGTGGTTAAAACACCAGCCTCTCAAGTATGAGGGCGCGGGTTCGATTCCAGGTCAGGCAAGTTCCAATGTAACTTTTCTAAAGTTATATGTACTTTCAAAGGTATATCCTGGACACCAATGACTGAAGGTGAAGGAAAACATCTTGAGGAAACCTGGACTTTAAGTCTGAAATCGCCAACCCGCATTGAGCAAGCGTGGTGATTACGCTCAATCCTTCTCTGTATGAGAGGAGACCTGTGCCCAGCAGTGGGACTATAAAAAGGTTGATGATGATGATGATGAAACTCTAGCCTTGAAGACATTTACATTGTAGTCCGACGGAAACACGGCCATGATTGGCAACCCAGATTCGGTTCAAAATGGTCACCTGGAGCACAGGCGAAGAGTAGCCTGTTGATGTTCTATAGGATGCATTTTGGGGAGTTTCCACTTGCCCGTTGTTAACACCACTAGCAACCTATGCTTACGGCAGTGGGACGATGAACTGGTTGATGATGATGATGATGCTCACCTAGTAATATATTGGCACATCTGCAAAAAATGTGAAAACTTAGTTTATTACGTATCCTAATATTTATTAGCGTCTATACTAGTACCTCGAATCCGTTGATTACTGCGTTTGGTTACAAGTATAGTCATAAATCTGTATAAAAAACCTAAAATTTACTTCTAGATCAATTTCACACAGATCTTTGAACCTTGTTTCTGTGAAATATAAAAAATGTAGATGTGCCGATATATTACAAGGTGAGCGAAATTTTTTAGTGGTGTTTTGAGTTGTTTTTGACCGTTGCAGTATATTTTTTATAACTGTTTCTTTATTTATTAAGTATTTATTTAAAGTATAAATATACTTTCGCACAAAGAAAATGTACAAAGGCGGACTTAATGCTTTTCTTTTCATGTTTTTTTTTATAAATTTGAACTACTATATCCTATTAGGTAACCCTGTGGTTTTTAGTTGTAACTTGTACATATGTTTTTAAAATTAATAATAAATAAATATTTTATCTTATTTTAATTTTGTCATATCATTATGTATTTTAGCGGGGAAGCAAACTGGATGCGGGAGGCATAGGACGGTCGTCGTGGAAATTCTTGAGGAGGCTATGTCCAGCAGTCAGGACGATCTTCAAATAGTGATGATAATGTATTTTACTTTGGACATAAATATTAAAACAATAAAATAACGCTATCTTTTAACGTCTTCATAGTTATTTATGTGATTATTTTGTGTATGTTTAATTATTATCGTTATAGTGTTATTTATTTTAGAAGCATCTATGTATTAATGAATGAATGAATGACGTCACGGTTGACGCAGTGGTTGAGCTATTGATTGCTGTGTTACGTGTCGCGGGTTCGATTTCCGCACGAAACAAACTTTTTTAATGAACTATAAGTACTTGTTCCGGGTCTAGCTGTTTGTGTATATGAGTTTATTTTTTTTATTTTTTTGTATTTATTAAACGCACCCACGATACAAGGAGATCGTGTTCGTCCTGTAGGGAAGAGTTTTTTAATGTATTGTTACGAATGGACCTTATGTCGATGACATAAGGTTCAATATCGCGTGTCAAGCAGTGTGTCACTTTTAAGCCCTATTTCTTCAGATCTAGACATTTTATAGAAACAATATAAAAACGCATTGCTAGACTTAGGATGGCCTATCGAATGGTACAGGTCTCAACAGTTTTGTCAACAAAGTGTCAACATCGAAATTTCTAGAAACCCGTTTCCGGGAATTACCGTAGGTACTTACTTGGCCGGTGACCTCGAAGTGATGGGGTATTATTATTACGTCTAGAGGAATCTGGAATGTTCGATCAGCTGGCCTATATATAGCGCCGTGACGCCGGCGCACAGTCAGTCTGCATTCGACTAACGATACGAAAACAGCGACAGTTAAGAAGCGATCTTTGAGAATACCTACTGCGACAATTATAACGAGAACTTCGAGTACTACGTGAAGTAACATCTGTAGTGTTATTTTGTGTTTACAACACGGACTTCGTGGACATAAGGGAAGACTTCGGTGCAACGTCAGCGACATTCTACTTGTCATTGCCTACAATCGACTGTACCTTCGTTGCCAATAAACTTCGCAACCCTTAACCGGCGTTTAAGTACCCCTAGCCCGTAACAATATGTTAGTATCATCATCAACTTTTCTATACCATCCCACTGCTGGGCACAGGTCTCCTCTCGTACAGAGAAGGATTGAGCTTAATCACCACGCTTGCTCAATGCGGGTTGATGATATCAGACATAAAGTTCAGGTTTCCTCAACATGTTTTCCTTTACCTTGTAGTCAGTCGTTAGTAAATTCTTCGTTTATGAGTATTGTCTAATCATACATGATACGACGTTTATTATGAACCCCGTGCACTGATAGGATAATTAACTGACAAACAAATACCATCGTCACTAATACATCGGCAAAAACAATACATCGGCTGCCGACAGAAGTTACCACCCACCAGACAAAGTCTTGCCGCCAAGCGATTCGTCATGTTCCGGCATGATGTCTGGTGAAGCCGTACGGAGGACGGGTCTGAGCAGTTGTGTTGCGATGTGTGGCGGGTACGATGCGCCAAATGTTGTTGTGTCGGGAGTTTGGTCGTGGAGAGTCTCCAGATCACTCTCCCTCTAGCGCAGCTTCGTTTGGTCGTGTTGGTCTTGGGTTTAACATTGCATCACCTCGCTCAACTGCCGTCATCCTTCCTATTCCTAAGTTTATTAAGTGAATAGGCTTAATAAACTAGTGCGCTTTACACTCAACGATTGCATCACTGCTTACCATCAGGCGGGATTGCAGTCAAGCACTAGTTTATAATTATTAAAACAAAAAAAAAATATATATATATATAAAAGGCGGCGTGCCAACCCTACTCCAAACAATTGGTGTGACAATGATTGTTGTAGCGTCACACAGACAAGGGTCCAACACAATACGTTCCCACATCGGACTATTGATTTAACACAGTTTTGAACCCCTCCATACAATACATACACATTAAAAAGGCAATATGCATGTATATGATACATGAGAGATATTGAGTGCATTAGAGAATACGGGGGAGACTCACTGTGGTGGCAACATGCCTGCCACCAAAGATTTTAAACAAGATTCAAGTGGACTGTATTTAGGATAGCAATATATTATAAATTATAAGTAAATATGTGATGGAATGATGCCTTCGGAGTATATCTCCCAGATTAAGGTGCTAAAAGCGGCAAACCACTTACCGCCTACCTTCGGATGTGGAGTTCGTAGACCGATACGACATCAATCGGCGAGCAAGTGCCCGACAGACAATCCCAATCTGGTCGGAGGATCCTCCCTTTCTATGGAGGATGAGTGAGCTTTACACGCTGCTCCTCGTACCTCCACACCGTCATAGATAGCGTTATCCCACTGCTGGACATCCTTCTCTGTATGGGAGGAGACCTGTGCCCAGCAGTGGGACGATAAAAAGGTTAAAGATGATCTCACTGCTGGACAAAGATGTATACTTAAATCTATTCAAACTCTGCTTAGAATTAGCACTTTATGAACGTCAAAACTACATTAATGACTCCCTAATGCAATTTGAATGAATTAAAGTTATAGAGAACCCCTCGTAAACGTCTGCCCTCCACAACATCCTAGTATGTCCTCTCTGGGGAGAAGAAGTGGCGCAGATAAGTCTCCAACAGCACAGCTGTTCAGTTAATTCATCGTCGAAAGACGTCCACTGCTGGACCTAGGCCTCTCCCAAGGATCTCCACGATGACCGGTCCAGTGCCGCCCGCGACCTGCACCAGGTCGTCGGTCTACCTTATCGGGGGCCTACCCACGCTGCGTCTTCCAGTCTTCAGTTAATCACAATAACTATTTGAAGTATTTTTCAGATGATTCCAAATAAAATCAAAAGTTAGTTATTCAAATAAGGCTGAGAATCAGCCCTTTTAAATATATATATATATAAAGATATATATATATATATATATAGATATCCCTTTGGGCACTTTGTTGATCAGACGTGCCGTATAGGTAGTAATTTGTTGATCCATTTTCACTTGTTGATCCGGGGGCCTTTTCTTGATCCGTTGCTATCTGACCATAAATATGTGGCTCCGTTCGGAGCCACATTTGTCACGATGAATAATAATAAGTAATAACAATAATTAAGGGCTGTTTTATACAAATCCACCTTTTTGGCGTCTGACCAGTTGTTGATCCAATTCAAACGGGCCAATCAGGGCGCAGCATTTGCCAAGGGAGTGAAGCGATTGGATAAGCAGCAGTTACTTTTTTATGTATGTTCACCGATAAATCTCAGACGCCTAAACCGATTAACAAAATTCTTTTTATGTTAGAAAAGGTAAACTTTCTAAATGGTCCCATAGTCAGGATCTGATGATGGAAGACTAAAGAAATCAAGAGGAACTTCAAAAATCGTAGGGGCGACTAGTGCATTTCTAAGTATCTTCATTAAGTATTTCAGAGAACTACAATTTGATAAAGGTCTGGTATAGCTGATGATGGAGCCGGGAGAAAGTCAAGGGAACTCCTCAATTATTCACAGCAGCTACCTTGAGTTTGTGCTTGATTAATTTGTGTTGATAAGAACTTTACAAAAAGATGGGTTATGACTGTCATGAAGGCTCTGGTGATGAAAAAAAGGCCAGTTCACGGAACTCTTCAACGGTTAACAGTAGGTACCTTGTGTTTGGACTTAATTCATTTATATTGATGCGAAATTTGCACCTGTATGGGTTGAAATGAAGGTGTGCAGGATATCTGATGATGAAGACCCTAGACAGTCAAGGGAACTC
The DNA here is from genome assembly GCA_017933935.1 of Sesamia nonagrioides. Taxonomy (NCBI): domain Eukaryota; kingdom Metazoa; phylum Arthropoda; class Insecta; order Lepidoptera; family Noctuidae; genus Sesamia; species Sesamia nonagrioides. Next base: position 7,143 of record JADWQK010000912.1, read on the forward strand.
CTCAATGATTCACAGCAGCTACATTGAGTTTGTGCTTATTAATTTGTATTGATAAGAACTTTATAAAAAGATGGGTTATGACTGTCATGAAGGCTCTGGTGATAAAAGCAAAGGCCAGTTCAGGGAACTCTTCAACGGTTAATAGTAGGTACCTTGTGTTTGGACTTAATTCATTTATATTGATGAGAACTTTGCACCTATATGGGTTAAAAAGATGGTTTGTAGTAAATCTCATGATGAAGACCATAGGCAGTCGAGGGAATTCCTCAACTATTCACAGCAGCCACCTTGCGTTTGTGCTTGATTAATTCGTATTGATAAGAACTTCGCAACTATGCTCGGTGCCTTTGCTCGGTGGTAGGCCATAACATCGGCTGCCGGCAGAAGTTACCACCCACCAGACAAAATCTTGCCGCCAAGCGATTCGTCGTGTACCGGCCTGATTTCTGGTGAAGCCGTACGGAGGACGGGTCTGAGCAGTTGTGTTGCAGTGTGTGCCGGGTACGATGCGCCAAATGTTGTTATGCCGGGAGTTTGGTCGTGGAGGGTCTCCACATCAATCTCCCTCTGGCGCAGCGTTGTCGACGCTCAACTGCCGTCTTCCTTCCTATTCACTAAGGTTTTTTAAGTGAATGGGCTTAATAAACTAGCGCGCTTTACCATCAACGATTGCATCACTGCTTACCATCAGGCGGAATTGCAGTCAAGCGCTAGTTTATAGTTATTAAAAAAAAATATATGTCGGCTAAAATGAATGTTTGTCGGTCGTGGTCTTCATCATCAAATCTACTACAGATTTTCATAATAATGCATATCGGTGAAAATTGCTCATCCATATATATTAATTAATACCAAATACAAGGGAACTACTGTAAACCGTTGAGGAGTTACCTGAACTGGCCTTTGTATTCATCACCAGAGCCCTAATGACAGTTACAACCCATTTAGGTGTAAAGTTCTTATTAATACAAATTACTCAAGTTCAAACGCAAGGCAGTTGCTGTGAATTGTCGAGGAGTTCCCTCAACTGTCTCCCGACTTCATATCTACTCCAGATCATTACTAAATTGTAGTGCTTTAAAATACTTAATGAAAATAAATAGAAATGCACTAGTTGCCCGTAAAAATTTTGAAAGTTTTCCTTGATTTCTCTAATTTTTAATCATCAGATCCTGGCCTGGTGACTATGGGACCACCCTTTCAAATAAAACAAGAATTTCGTAAACGGGACCAGGCGTCTTACAGTAATCGATGAACACACATAAAAAAGATTGCGACGAATTGTGAACCTCCTCCTTTTTTTGAAGTCGGGTAAACACTTAAATTGCCAAAAGAAAATAATTTTTCTGTTGACAATTTAAATTTTATAGGATTTTGACATTGATTACTAACTTTTTTATTGCTATTGCCCGCGCTGCTGCCGATGACAATAGTATCATACTAAGCAGTATACGGTGAAATCACGCAGGCATTTACTAACTACTTTTCTCAAACAATCTGCGGAAATCAAACACATAATTTTCTTTTTTAAGTTCAATAACGAATAATGAACAATAATATTTTTTCCCGCGCTATTATAATGTTCTTTCGTTTTTTTCAATAAACAATCGACTACTGTCTATTTGCAAGATAGTCCAAAATTTGAATAAAACCTTTTATCCTCCTTGGTATTCCATGTTTCGAATGCAGTTTTTTTTTTTCGAAAGAAATTCAAACTAGGACGTTGGAACGAAACGCAAACTCCCTATTTCGAAATTGCGGCCGCTAAAGTTGACATTCCATGTGTCTAACGCGTTCCAGTACCTACCACAAACCATTACTATTCATTCATCATATCATTATTATTCTTTGTAAGATCTGTCAATATTTACCTGTGTTAACAAATAAATGATTTAATTTGATTTGATTAGAAAACAGCGCTTTCTTTCGCTAAAATTTAACGCGACTAAGCGAAATTATTTTTATAACACATTTAGGTATGTAACTTTGAGTAGACTGAGAAATCATCCACCAGATCCACAGATTTTTATTACCTTTATTACTTAGTAAGTAGCAAATATGATTTTATTTCCACTAACGTGCGGTTGAGTTTATCTTTTTTAATTTACAAAAATATTATAAATGAGGTACACATGTTTAGTCCTAGTCCTAGCGTTGTGTGTACACACTACGCTAGGATATCTCAATGTTCTTTATGAATTATTTACTGAATGCATTTTTTACTACATAAATCTCGCACTTTTATTTAGTAAAGAACACTTTAAGTAATTTAAAACTCTAATGGAAAAATTTAAGCTCAGCTTAACTTTCCCGCCAAAACTCCTGACCCGGGTTATAACATCAGGAAAACATTATTTTATTTTGAGTACGAGGCTTTTTAATAACAATAACTTTGACTTCATACTAAACATAATTGATCGACCGGTACGGTATCAGTACATCTTCAGATCAAAATAAGTATTACGAAGTACGAGTAGCTACATGGATCAACATAAGACAATGATTTTTGAAATATATTCCAACCAAAAAAGTCTGCATTTAAAAAAAAATAGTCGTTATGGATCCACTAATGCATAGAATTGTTAAAAAATATATATAGATCTTACAATGTATGGAGTATTGCGAATATAAAATATCTAGATTAGCTATAATAAATTCCTATTTCATCAACTGTTACGGTATAGGTATCGGATCAAAAGATGTATTACTGGAAGTACGAGTATATAAATGGTTCAACACAAGTAATTGATTTTTGAAATATATTTAGAGCTAAAAAGTCCTCGTGGGTTCAAAAAATTTAGCCGTTATGGATCCACTAATGCATGAAATTGTTGAAAAAAATTTTATCGAGTATAATGTCCTATCGATGAATATGTTTGGCAACATCGCTTAATAGAATGCGACGTTGCCATTCCGCCCGAGAAATACGCAACTGGATTAAAGTTATTCCGTGCTAAAGGTGGAGTCTATTGTGTTCGGGATCGCGGCTGGATCAACTAAGTGTGCAAAGAGGTGTTTATATATAT